>JAJKFI010000063.1:670079-691423 GCA_029204185.1 Lerista edwardsae
TTGCAACACTTACAGATTTGCCCCCCCTTAGATCCGCCTCTGCCCCCCCCAAAGCTTGTTGCCCAGTGCAGTTGCTACCCCCTGCACCCGCTTATATAGTACAGTTCATAATAACATAACAACATCCATAGTTATAGTTCATAGTTCATAATTATAGTTCATAATTCTTGTGTGTGAACCAACTAATGAATCTTCTTGTGCGGAAGAGCTATACCAGTGCTTCTTGAACTTTTTAGCACCGGGACCTATTTTTTAAAATGACAATCTGTCAAGGACGCATTGCAAGTGATGTCATGGCTGAAAGTGCTATTGTTGTGACGCCAGAGCCTGCTGCTTTCCTGAGAATGCAGCAAGAAGTTGGGTGATTTCTCAGCCATTTTCCAAAAGCAAAGTGAATCAGAAAAGGGAAAAAAAACCCTATCTACAGCCTCACCACAAGCAAAATAACCACACAGCCCCTCCCCTTTCCAGTGTCCCACCTTCCGATGTTTTCCAAGATGGCAGCCCTAGGTGCTACATGATCTGGTTGAAATTGGCTTGAGAGCCACTTAGTGGGTCCTGACCCACAGTTTGAGAAACACCGAGCTACACAAAGCCTGTCAACCAGCCAATCTCTTCTGTTTGATTCCAATGCGTTCATTTGCGACCACACGTTCCTACCTCTCCTTCCCTGGAATAGGGGTTTGTGGCTCCATGGAGGCTGTGAGCACCGTTCAGTCTTGAAGAAGATGACAGTAGCAATGTGGGGGGCAGTGATGTCATGCAGGGGGTATGCGGGGGTACGCGAGTACCGGTTTCTAGGATTACAGCTGGCCCCGCCCATTCGCCTGCCCACTCGTCGACTCCGCCCTCTGCAACGTTTGAATTTCCTGCATGTTTGAGTTGCCTGCACGTTCTCAGAGCCAGGCAGGCAGGCAGGCAGCGAGCGGAGCCTTTCCTTTCCTTGCCACTGAAAAATGAGTTGCTCTGGGGTTTTAACATGATGCCAGGCCTCCTTAACATGTTCTGGGGGTGCTGTGGAATCCTGTTGCCACTGTTGGGTCAGTTTAAAATCATCTGAGGCCTCAAAAAGCGCTTTTTCATGTCACTTCCTGCCATTACCTCACTTCCGGCTTATGACATCACTTCCGGTGGGCGGGTCCCGACACGTGCCAATCAAAAGTGAGTACCTGTTCTTAAATCATTTAGATGACACCACTGTGGGGGGGCCTGTGGAGAGGAGATGAAGCATGCATTCAAGCACTGGATCGTGGCCAGCATACTCCTGTGAATAATAACTCAGGATTGGAACAGAACGTTGTTGAGACTGACAGCTCGGTCTGATGGATGAGATGTCCGGCTCAGCATAGCTATAAAACCCACTACCACAGCTTTGCTGGACCACAGCTCTTTTCAAGGAACGGCATGCTGAACTCCAACACAAATTGAGTATTGACTCCACAGGGGGAGGAGAGGGAGGGACATGCCTGGTATTTTGATTGCCTTCTTAACAGCTTTTGCTGCTGTTCTTCTTGGTTACGGTATCTTTCAATTCAGCCTTCTCCGATTATCCAGGCAATTAGTGCAATGTCCTAGTGGTAATTTTCACACGGCGAGATTGATCTGCGCCTACAATGCAGTGGGAAATCGAAGTGTCCCAGTTTAAGGGCCCTTGATTGAGACACTAGGGGCTGGAGTGGGTGTGTGGTGCTTTTCTTTGGGGGGGGGATGTTTACAACTGCTTGTTATTTCAGGCATGAGAACAAACCAAAATTTTCTGCAAGAGCAATACAAGCCAAACCCAGTAACACCAGCTGCAAGGGGATTGGAACCGTGCTGTTTGCAAGACGCTTTGTCTATTTCGCCTGTTTCTCAGTGCACCACATATATGACAGTTCTTGATGGTGCCAAGCCTGCTTCTTGCCTGCTTCCCAAAATGGATTTGCATTGGTCATAATGCTTGGGAGCAATAAGGACTAAATATCGCTTCCTTTAACACTCTGGAATACAAAACAAGACTCTGCACATATGCAGAGTGGGGGCACAATCCTAACCTGGAGTTAGGCTGGCAAAGTTTGTCCGGCACCAGGGCCACCATAAAGTGTATTTGGACCACTCTCGGCATCAGGGAAGATGGCGCACATCTGTTTGCTGGCTTCTCTGACCCCGAGAGTGGTCTAAACATACTTTACGGTGTCCCTTGTGCCGGCTAAACTTTGCTGGCCTAATTTGTGCCGGCCTAACGCCAGGTTAGGATTGCGCCCTGGGTCTCTCAATGCCACAAGAATGGCCCCAATCAGATGAATGGAGGAAGGAAGGAAGTCCCCCCACCTCCAAGCTCACAAGGAAATGTATTTAATTGAGCCCATGGCTGAGCCGGAGCAGGCTCTGATTGCGCCTAGGATATGGCGGTGATGAAAGATGTCACTGCACCCTCTGTGTAGCCTCGCCACACCCCTACTTCTGGAATGGCTCCATTTTGGAAGGAGCAGGTGGGAGGGCCCAGCTTCATGCTGCTTTCTTCCACGGAGCACCCAGCTCCCTTGCTGGCACCCACAGCAGGTGCTACACTCTGGCCCATGGGAACTGAAACCGAGCAGTGTGGGTGCATTTCCTCGTGGGAGGGCAAACGTGCCTCGGCTCCTATCAAAGGCCCAAAATGGTTTCCATCGCAGGGAAAGCATTTAAAAAGGCAGACAACCAAACGAGAGAGTATGAGGATCATCTTTATTACACCTGCGCAGGCGGGCCAAGCTCCCTGCCCCACTCGGCAGGCAGAGAAAAAGGCAAAGACATACAATTCCAAATCATCTTTACATCCCTCCCTGCCCCCAAGCTGCTGCTTGATGAAAAATGACTACACAGGGGCTGGGACATGAGAAGCTCTGTGTCAGTTGGGCCTTGAGAATATGCTGTGACCATTTTGATAAGGGAGGCAGCTCTGCTGGCTTGAACCAGTTCTCCATCTATTGTGAGGGCCAGCGGCAGAGGCGTTTCTAACCTATGGCACCATGGGGCATGAGCCCTGGGGCGCCATAAGGTGGGGGCACCGTTGGCATGGCGCCCCACCTTCAAATTTGGGCACCCCGAGCCGGCGCCTCCCGAGCAGGCTGCAAAGGGACGTTGCCGCTCGTCGAAACTACATGTCCCAGGATGCATCAGGAGGCAGAGGGATGAATGAGGAAGGGGCGGGGGAGAGAAAAACTTGAGAAGGGGCTTCCATCCGAGCCAAGGAACGACCTTGGTCTGGGCCAGCGAAGGAGCGGTGAAGACACAGCTGAGGTTTGTGTTTGGAGGGGCTCCGACCCCAGCGCGCCTCCTACGCCATCGGGTTTCAGGCTGCTTCCTCCTCCCCCTCCCTTGGGCATGTGCTTCTGAGGCTCCGCCCTCCCTCTGCCCGCTCTAAAGATGGGGCCGCTGGCTGGGAGGGAGGCATAAGGGCGCTTCTCGGCAGCCGTGCTGGAGTTAGCTGGTGACTCTGCCCTCCCCGTGCGCCTATTTGCTGCCGCCCTCCCGCGTTCGTGCTTCCCCTCGGAGAGCCCCCGTTGTAGATGCTGCTCAGGGCTGGTGCTGGTGAGAGAGGGCGAGACCAGAAAAGCCGGCAGCCAGGGCGGGGAAGCCGCCGCCGTGCTCCCCCCTCAGCCCAACCGGCAAAATAAGGAGGTGGGGCTTGGCTCATGACATCACAACGTTGCGTGCCCTTGGGCGCGGTTTCACCCAGATACACCTCTGGCCAGCGGCACTGGATAGAGAAGGTTACAGGCAGGAGCAAGTGAGTGAAAACAATGAGAGCAAAGAGAGAAACAGTTACATACTTCAGCAGCTTTAGACTAGTGACTGAGCAAAAGACTTAAGATGGCTGCACTTTGGTTCAACGGCAACAGGAGGGCAAACATGCCTCAGCTCCTATCAAAGGCCAGGCGAACTGGAATGCAAGGCCACCAGAATGGTCCCAATCCAATGAACGTGGAGCTCAACAAACACTCCAGAAGGCAGCTCGCGACCAGAGTAAAAAGGACTTTCAAAACAGAGGGTTGAACAGCCGGTCAGGTGAAACTTTTTTTTTTTTGTCTTGTAAAACTAGATGGGTCCCGATAGGGTATTGTTTTCAAAAGTGAGTCCCAGTGCTGAAAGGTTTGGGAATCACAGAAGTACTTTCAGGCCCCAAACCTACCCAATATGTCGTACAATCCCATACAGGTTTGCTCAGAAGTAACTCCCACTAGGTTCAATATGGCTGGCTCCAGTGATGTCATGCAGGGGGAATGTGGGGGAACTCAGTTCCACTAGTTAAAATTAGGGCTGACTCTGCCCACTTCACTCTCCCTCCTCCCCCCTCCCAATTCCTCTGCAAAGAGCTTTTCTTCTTGGTTGGCCGGCACTCAGAGGGTTAAAGGGAGCAACTCCGGATTCCTAGGGGGGCGAAGGCAGTGATGTCATTCAGGGGGAACGGACCACAACGGGCATTCCAGATCCTAACGGGTTCCATGGCTGGTTCCGGGTTCCCGACAAGTGCCAATCAAAAGTGAGTTCCTGTTCCTAAATCATTTGAATGACACCACTGGCTGGCTCCCACACATAGCAAGCGTGTATAGGATTGCAGCTCCAGTTCTGGGAGGTTTGCTAGCTCAGAGCATGAGTGGAGGCCCTTTTCAAGCATTGTCAGCTAACTGCTCTATGTCTTTGATCTCTTCGAATCAAGAGGAAAAGGGGATTTGGTCTCAGGTGCGCTCCAAATTACATATAAAATGGAGGCTTCGCTTCTGAGAATTATCTAAAAATACTTGCAATTGGAAACTCATTTCCGATTCAGGGTGAGGTTAATCCACCCATCTCAGGGACAGTCCCAATGTCCCTTTTTTCGCTATGAACATGAAAAGACACCAATGAACTGAATGGCCCATATGTCATTTGGATCCAACTGGCATTTTTTTTTAAAAAATGATGACTATATGAGCACATCTAGCTAGGCGTGAGCATGTAAAGAGCATGTAATTGGTGCATTGGACAAGCAGACACAAAAGGATACGGATGGAGGGACTCTTCTCTTTTACTCTCATTTCCAAGCTAAGATGGGGAATGGAAGGAAAGAACAAGAAGGGAGGGTGGCTATTGAGAAAATGCGTCAAGCGCAATTATAGCTGCCTGCGGCTGCCATTTGACTGCCACAGGCAAGGGAGCCTTGCAGGAGTCCAGCAATTTCCAAGCAGCTTTGGAGACCCTGATCTGACACAACAAGCACAGGGGTTGTTTCCAGTGGTGTCATCCAAATGATTTAAGAACAGGTACTCACTTTTGATTGGCACGTGTCGGGACCCGCCCACCGGAAGTGACGACATAAGCCGGAAGTGATGTCGTGGCAGGAAGGGACATGAAAACAGCCCTTTTTGAGGCCTCAGATGATTTTAAACTGACCCAACAGTTGCAACAGTATTCCACAGCACCCCCAGAACATGTGAAGGAGGCCTGGCATCATGTTAAAACCCCAGAGCAGCTCATTTTTCAGTGGCAAGGAAAGGAAAGGCTCCGCTCGCTGCCTGCCTGCCTGCCTGGCTCTGAGAACATGCAGGCAACTCAAACATGCAGGAAATTCAAATGTTGCAGAGGGCGGAGTCGAAGAGTGGGCGGGCAAATGGGCGGGGCCAGCTGTAATCCTAGAAACCGGTACTCGCGTACCCCTGCGTACCCCCTGCATGACATCACTGGTTGTTTCAGAATGAAAACTTACTGGCCAAAATCCTCCAAGATTTAAGGGGTTTGGAGTTGCAGTTTACATGCAACTGTGAGAACAGATGCCATCATCTAATTACCGGGGGTGGGTGGGTTGAAAGGGTTCCGGAAACTTCTGTGCTAGTGCTTACGGGCACAATCCTGCCTTGTGCTGGGACGGCAAAGCTGTGCCCTCTCCAGCACAAGTTAGGATCTGGCTGGAGCCTCCTTGGGGCAAGGGCACGTTCGTACCCTTGCCTCGGGTAGGCTCCAGCTGCCCCAATGGGCTTGCTCAGATCTTACTGTGCAGCCTGAATTGGGGTCACCTGGCCTGGGGACGGAGGCTTGGATGCGGTCCCATCCCAATGCCACCCCCTTCTGGCCCTCCCGCCCTCCTCTCTGCCCAGAATTGCTCAGTGGCGCAGCGCGACCTTTGGCCAGCACCCTTTTGCCAACGCCGCTGCTAGCATCAGCCCGATAGTACCAGTGCTGACGCGAGGGTCTCTCGCACCGCGCTCCTGCCGTTCAGCCAACACAAGCAGCCAGCAGTGCCCAAATGACAGGTGTAGGATTGCACCCTCAATGCGTAACTGGGTGGATCAGTGGTTCCCAAACTGTGCAGGACACCATGGCCAACTCCTAGGGGTGCTGCGGGATGTGGCTGTTGGCCTTCCCAGCTTTCCCAGGTGCTGCCATCTTGACCTGGCTGAGATCTTCTGCGATCTCATGCAATTCTCGCACCATTTCACGAGATCTCAAAGGACGGCTGGCGGCCATCTTGTCGGGCGCCATGGCCAGGATAAGTTTAGGAAGAGCTGGGATGGCGAATGGACTTGAAGCAAGTCCTTGGCACACCATCAAGGGAAACCCTTCCAAAGAAAATGCAGGTTTGCAGGGCGCATTACACAATGGGTGCATTCGAAATGCAAAGGCGGTCTCAAAAGGCAGATGTGACCAAGGGATGTTGTTAACATGAAGAAAATCCTACGACATAACAGTCACAGAGAGGACGTTGTCCAAAGGGTCGGTCTAGAAGGTTACAACAGAAACAGGTAAAATGCAGACGTATCTTCATAATGCAGAGGTACGAGGCCTATTGCTCAATGGGGAACAGGCAGGATGCAGTGATTGCATTGAAAAGTTGAGACAAGTGTTGAGATCATGATCCCAGCTGCAGGTTAGAAACATGAGATGCACTGAAAGTTTCCATTTAGTAGCGACAACACCAGTGCAGATATAAACAAGAGGTTACAGAATGACACTTAAGCAATGCAAACAGGAGGTCTGTTGAAAGCTGCCTGCATTCTTTTCCCAGGATGGGTGATGTGAGTCCACAAATTAAGTTCCATGTAGAGTCTAAAAGGGACGTGGTGGTGCAGCGAGTTAATCCGCTGTTGCTGGGCTTTCGACCGCAAGGTTGGGAGTTCAAGACTGCGCGACGGAGTGAGCTCCCGTTGCTTGTCCCAGCTCCTGCCAACCTAGCAGTTCGAAAGCACCTAAATGCACATAGATAAATAGGGACCACTTTGGTGGGAAGGGAACGGCGTTCCATGCACTACGGTGTATAGTCATGCCGGCCACATGACCACGGAAGCTTGTCCTTGGACAAAACGCCGGCTCTACAGGCTTAGAAATGGAGATGAGCACCACCCCCTACAGTCGGTCACGACTAGACCATTCGGTCTTGGGGAAACCTTTACCTTTACTTTTTAGAGTCTTTAAGGCCTGACCTCAAAGATTGCCTTTCAGGTAATCCAAAGTTCATCTTGTCCCTTTGAGGTATGTTCAGGTTGCAATTCAATCTCACCCTTGGGCCAGAACATGTCACTGGTGCCCAGTGGCATTCCTGGGGGTGTGCGCAATGCTATGTGTTGTAGAAACCTGAGCTCCTGTGTAACACAGCCCCACCCCCTTACCTCCAGAGACATTCGCGGCTTGGAGAGGAAAGCCTCTGAGCCAGCTCTCCAAGCCATGAATGGCTCTAGAGACAAGGGGGAGGGGCCAGGTGAAAGAGGAGTGGCAACAGGATACAGGTTTCTTGTGGTCTTGTGTGCTCTCTGAGGCATCTGGTGGGCCACTGTGACTAGATGGGCCCTGGGACTGACACCTAATATCTAGCAACTCACACTGTTGTTTGATTTGGTCAAGGGGAACCCTTTTCCAGTGGCATGCCTAGAGGGGGATCACAGCACTAAGTTTTGCGAGCACCAACTCTCACCTCCCTTCGTAGCCATTCATAGCCAATATAGCTTCTGTCTTGCTTTAGCTGCTAGGGCTGGCTCTAAAGAGGAGGGGGAGCTGCTGCTTGCAAAATTTAGGCCACAATCCTAACCTGGAGTTAGGCCAGCACAGTTAGGCCAGCGAAGTTTGGCCAGCACAAGGGACACCGTAAAGCACGTTTGGACCACTCTCGGAGTCAGAAAAGCCAGCGCCATCCTCCCTGACTCCAAGAGTGGTCCAAACACGCTTTATGTGCTGGCCAAACTTTGCTGGCTTAATTTATGCTGGCCTAACTCCAGGTTAGGATTGCGCTCTTAAGAAGATCTGGGTCCCTGAGATTCAGCTGCAGTAATGAGAACAATCTGCTTGGCTGAGCAAGCAAGCAAAAACCTTAGTATTTATACCAGGCCTGGTTCGTACAGAATGCAAGCCAATTGCAGGGGCCAATTCTGCACAGGAATACTGCATTCTGTACTAGCCCTTGTGCCGGCCAAACTTTGCTGGCCTAACTGTGCCAGCCTAACTCCAGGTTAGGATTGTGCTCTTGATGTTGTGATGCCCCTCTAGGTATGCTCTGCCCCTTTTCAGTTCAGGGAGGTAGTGGCAACACCCCCATCTTGGCAGTGGCAACAGAGATCTTCGGCATTTCTCAAATGCTCTCCCCCAAACAACCGTCCTAGGAATGGGAGGGGCTGGTAGGGCTGACCCTCCCCATTGAACATGCAGCCCTCACGTCACTTGCCCCTCTTCCATCACACTGACCCATGGATCCTGGCACTCTCCCCTCCCCCTCCCCCTCTGGCATCTGCTTCATGAAAATGCACACGTTAACTTTTCTGTCAGGATTAAGTTCCATTTCCCATAGTGCAGATCAAATATTTGCTCTTTGAGTTTTGTTAATTCAATTTGCTTTTTGAAACAGCTCATGAACCCTGTAACAAAATAATTACTTTGCTGGGTTACAAATGTAACCCACATAGTTTAAGCCATTTTTTTTGTTTTGGCATCTGCTCTAGCTGTTACAGGATGGCATTACATCTCTCAGAATAGCCACTCCAGGAACTTTTGCTCATTTGAGGTTAAATAAATTATTGGAGCAACTAATTTTTGTTAACCTCTCATTCAGTAGATGGAGGTGGTGCCAAACACAGAGATACAATCCTAATGGTCATTGAAAACCCACAATCAGACAAGCATTGCAACTATTTATTCTATTTTTGAATATTCTGTCATTGTGTAATCTCCTGCCGTGTTTTCCTACATGACCCAGGGCTCTGGTTTTGCACTTGGTACACTGTACCACGGTGTGTCATGAGTGCACACACTGTGACTCTCCCGGCAGGAGAGTCGGTGGCCCAACCACTCTGTCCAATTCCCAAGTACTGGTCTGTGCTCTCCTGGTACCATGCGCATAGGAATTTAAGCACATCACATATCAGGCATTCAAATACAAGAAATAAAAAGGTCTTCAGGCAATGCTTTCCCCGCCTTCCATTTGGCCATTTGGGCACACTGTTTGGGGAACACTGCTCGCTCCCTGAGGGTTTGGTCTGGCTGAATTGCACACCTGAGACATGCAAGCAGCTTCTCCTTCCGAAGGTGGGCCATGCCAGGCGAGAGGTGCGACGCTTACAGCAACGGCTCCGGGGGGCTCGACAGGTGCCAGTAAGATGGGGGCGGGGCCAACTATGGGTGGGGGAGCAACTGGGTGTGTAGGGGCAGAAACCAGCAGGTGTGTCAGGGGAGGGAGCCAGTCATGTGACAGTCATGCACGATGAATTTTATTGCCATTTTTTTTTGCCCTCCTCACCCCTTGGATTGCACCAGGTCCTGGCGCATATGTTGTTACTGTTCAGTCGCTAAGTTGTGTCCAACTCTTCGTGACTCCCTGGACCACAGCACGCCAGGCCTCCCTGTCCTCCACTAGCTTCTGGAGTTCACCCAATCTCATGTTCATCGCTTTGGTGACACTCTCTAACCATCTCATCCTCTGCCACCCCCTTCTCCTTTTGCCTTCCATCTTTCCCAGCATGAGGGTCTTTTCTAAAGAGTCCTCTCTTCTCATGAGGTGGCCAAAGTATGGGAGCTTCAGCTTCAGGATTTGTCCTTCCAGGGGGCAATCAGGCTTGACTTCCTGTAGGATTGACTGATGGGATCTCCTTGCATTCCAGGGGACTCTCAAGAGTCTTCTCCAACACCATAATTCAAAAGCAACTATTCTTCGGCGCTCTGCCTTTCTTATGGTCCAGCTCTCACAGCCATACATTGCTACTGGGAAAACCATAGCTTTGACTAGGCGAACCTTTGTTGGCAGGGTGATATCTCGGCTTTTTATTAAGTTGTCTAAGTTCGCCATAGCTTTCCTCCCAAGAAGTAAACGTCTTTTAATTTCATGGCTGCAGTCACCATCTGCGGTGATCTTGGAGCCCAGGAAAATAAAGGTGCATATGGCACAGCACAAATGGCTGGTGTAGATCCAGTGAGACCAGTAAATAACCAGGCAGCTTATTAGGAGTAAGTAGCCACTGTCAGCAGAAGATTCTTCTCCAGGCAAGTGGATTCCTGATTTCCTTTAATTGTGGTATCTCTCTCTCTCTCTCTCTTTCTCTCTCTCTCTCTCTGCATTGTTGTATAGGGTATCTTCACTACAACGAAGAAATCATACCATCACTGGATGGCAGTAGTGCTATAATACAAATTTATAGACACCCGGATGCTATAGAAATGCATCACAAGGAAAGGAAACCATATTTATGTTTGCCTGCCTATTTCTCAGTGCTGTCTATTTTGTATTATAAGTTTTAAGAGGCATCAAGCATAGGAAAACCACGTGGTTCCAGAATGCCAGACATATTTTATTCATCCAGACACTATCAATAATGGCAAATGAGGTCTCAACTATCCTCTGAATTTACTTGGGTTGAGCTTCAAAACTTGGCAAAGTAATTAAAGCAACACACACATTTCTTGCTGCGTTTTGTGCCTTATTCTGCACACAGTTTTCTTTAGGCACTTGCTAGCTAGTTAGGGATTTTGTTTTTCTTTCCAAAAATGCTTTGCTGAATTTCTGTAGCCAAAGGCTTGGCGCCTCTGAAGGTATCAAATTACTTTTTTCACTTTTTCTTTTCATATGATTCTTGGGAACACACACATGAGCTGAGTGTAACTTTACCTGGTCTTTAAAAAAAAATGAAAATTGGTTGTGGGTGACAGCAATCTGGAATGGAAGACACTGGAAGTTGGGAGGAGAGGCTGTTTAATCATCACCTCTTTTCTTGCTCCTAATTTTTCTCTAGGCCAAACGTTTTCTCAAACGTTTTAGTCTGGGACCCACTTTTTAGAATGGCACTTGTATCGGGCCCACCAGAAGTGATATCATTAACCTAGAAGTGATGTTATAGCAGCAAGTGACATCATCAAGCAGGAAGTGATGTCATTGTAACATAATAAAATGACACTTTTATTATGTCGGTTTCCCTGCCTGGATTGATTGCCTGCTGCATCCTTTTGCCACTCCTTGCCCCTGGTGTTCAGAGGTAGGCTACATCCAAAACCTGGGTATTGCATACACCTATCATGGCTTGTAACTTGTGATGCACGTTTCCTCTGGAAATCTGTCCAATCCCCTTTTAAAGTCTCAGGCCAGGTTACAATGTGGCGTTTTGCTGGAATGGTTCATTCATACATGCAGGGGCATAGCTAAAGAAGTGCAGGGGGATACAATTGCACCGGGCAACAAGCTTTAGGAGGGCAACAAGCTGAGTTTGACACAAGTGGCCAAAATTATGAACACCTAGGTATGTATGAATAATAACATCATGCTATACATCATTGGAAAGGTAAATTAATGCAGGATGCAATGGAACAAACCAGAGTGTAATATCTTTACGCTATCAAAAGTTATGGCTAAAAACCCAGAGAAAATGAAAATACAACTGTGATGTCACTTATACCCTGCTAACTGGGCAAGAGGCACTTTTTCAAGTGGTGTTCCTCTTATATTTAGCAGGGGGAGAGCAATTGTCCCTCTTCACCCCTGCACAGTGTCTTTTCTAGTGGCTGTTGCTGGTGCTGTTTTGCATTTTGTAGACTGTGAGCCCTTTGGGACAGGGAACCATTTAACTTTATTATTGCTATTAGCATGTAAACCGCTTTGTGAACTTTGTGTTGAAAAGCGGTATATAAATACTATTGATTGATTGATATTGATTGATTCCTGTTGTGATGTCACTTCTGGGGCAACATATTGCCCTTGGCACTGGGCTACACTTTCATTAGCTACCCCCCTGCATACATGCAAGGCGTCATGTGAGACTTCACTCATGTCATGCTGTATGTGTGAACTCACCTGTTGCCTGGTGTATATTCTGCCTCTTGAACAGTGAACAATCTGACTTGTGAGAGACTTCAAGGAAGCTGTGCAGAGCTCTTTGCTTTCTCAGCAGTTTGGCCAGTGTGGAGATTGCAAATTGAGACAAACGCAGCAGGCACTTCAGATGTTTTTGGGAGGAGGAAGCAGGCCTGGCAAGAAACTGCTAAGGGCAACCAGAACAAACAAGCATGATAACCGAACAATCACAGAGACGGAGAATAACTTTTTTCCGTCTCAATTCCGCATCTGATTATGCCTGAACAGCAGCCAAAGTCTGTCTCTGCCGGCACATTAGTCAGTGCATTGGCAAAGTAAAAGGGAAATAACACACAATAACTTTTACAATTGGAGCTCCTACAAGAACATTGAGACTATTCATTACCAAGCAGGTACCCTAAACAAGAAAGCAACAAGTCAAAAAAGTAGCTGTTCCACAGCCGTCAACAAAAGGAAAACCCACACTTCTCCCTTAACCATCTTTCCTGTTGACTTTGCTTCAGTATTTTGCTGGCCAGTGTTTCCTGATTTCCTTGTTCTGGGTTTGTTCCTTTCGGATGGCTCTCTTGACCACAGCTGCATCTTTTCAGGCATTTCCCAAGACGTGTTGGCAAATGCTGGTTCTGCACAAAGTGGCCAACAGTTTTGATCAGCCTTGTTCCTGTGCCTTTAGCAACAGGGTGCAGCAATTTTAAGAGCACAGTCCTAACCTGAAGGCAGGCCAGCGCAGTTAGGCCAGCAAAGTTTGGCCATTACAAGGCCACCATAAAGCACGTTTGGACCACTCTCGGAGTCAGGGAGGATGGTGCACATCTGTCTGCTGGCCTCTCTGACTCCAAGAGTGGTCCAAACATACTTTACGGTGGCCCTTGTGCCAGCCAAACTTTGCTGGCCTAACTGTGCCGGCCTAACTCCAGGTTAGGATTGTGCTCTAAAAAAGTTCATGTTTTCCTGGTCTGGAGAGAATGTGATGGGTTTTCATCAGTTTCTGATGCAGCACAATTGATGCAGACCAAGGATGTTCTTCTCAGTGTCAGATTATTGCCCGTGATGTGCACCATATCCTAGGATCTTCTCTACAGATTTGGTAACAGACCTCTCCATCTTTTGTCTCTATGCATGCCTTTTGGAAAATTAGGTTTGCAAATTTCTGTATTGTGTTGTCTTGTGTGCTCCCTGAGGCACCTGGTGGGCCACTGTGGGATACAGGAAGCCGGACTAGAGTGGCTTTTGATCAGAGGCGGAGGGAGGGTATGGCACCATAGGGCACGAGCCCTGGGGCGCCATAAGGCTGGGGGCGCCATTGGCATGCCCCCCACGCCTCCCCTGCCACGCTCCGAGCTGCTTGAATCCCCCAGAGCACAGAGAGCTCATGCCAGAGCGGCTCCAAGTCAGCGTGCGCCCTTTCTGCGCAGGCCGCTCTGCCGCGAGCTCTCTGTGCTCTGGGGGAGTCCCTGGCTGGGAGAGCATCCCTGCATTTCCCCCGGCTTCAATTGAAGCCGAGGGACATGCACAGAAGCCCCGCCTGTTGCTGACGTCATGACACAAGGCGTCATGACGTCACGGCGTGGGCGCAACGCGTGCCTTGCCCTGGGCGCGGGCAAGGCACGCTACGCCCCTGCTTTTGATCCGGGGCAGGGACTTCTTATCTTATGTTCTCCTCCTGTTATCTTTGTCTCTTTGCCTGCAGTCATGGACGATTACATATGTCGCAAGTGCAAACTGGTGGCACTGTGACAAGAGAAGGTTAGAGAACTCCAGGAACAAGTTTCCCGGAGCAACAGAGGAGTTTGTAGTTTTGGGGTTGGCACCACATGCAGGCTCCAAGGAAGCCGCGGACTCGCATTAACAGCAACAGATGGTTTGCTGCAAAGCCGCCGCAACTGAGGGCTCACTGCTTGCTCATAAAACAGGACTTGGGTGTTTTAAGTGTCGTTGCCACTCATGGCCTTCCCAGCTGCTCCTGCAATAAAGCCGAGGTCAGTGCAGGCCCCTCCTGCTTATAAAACATCTGCTAAGTTGACGCAGGTTAAAGACAAAGTGCAGCGCTGTCTGTTTCAGGCAGGCGTGTTCTGCGTGTTGGGAAATTGCCTTTGCTGCCCTTGATTCAAGAAGCCAGAATTGAGGCCAAGGGGCTGCCGTAGCCTCCCCTCCGCTCCCTCTCTGCTCACAGTTCATCTCGGCAAACATCTCCATTTGTCCCTCTGAATGAAACCCAGGGCTAAAAAGGAGAACAGGGTGCCTTTGCTTTTCATACAGCCTTCCCCAATGCTTTTGAATACCAGGAATGGTGCATGCACAGAATCTCTGTGATGCCGCTTTGTGCTATACTGTGACGTGCAGAAAAGATACACCTGCATAGTCTCTCGAAAATGGAAAATTGGAAACACGAGTATCTGGAAGAGTGGTTTTCACCATGTTTCTGATCAGGGCACACAGACTTCTGTGAACTTCTCTATGGTCTCCACGTTTTGTGATGCCACTTCCGGTTTCCAGGAGACTCTTCCGGGTTCTGTTTCTAGGGCAACTGCTTGTAGTAAGGCGGTGTTGGCGGAGGAAGAGGAACAGACAGTTCCTTGCTACAAGTGCCCTGGAACCCAGAAGAGTTTTCCAGAGATTTTCAATTGCAGCACACCTGTGGAAGTTTTGCCACACACCAGTTGAAATGTGCTAATCTTATTATTACCCCTGCTAACTGGGCCAGAGGCACTTTTTCAAGTCGTGTTCCTCTTATATTTAGCAGGGAGAGAGTAACTGTCCCTCTTCACACCAGCAGTGTCTTTTCTAGTGGCTGGTGGTGTTCTGCATTTTTTTAGATTGTGAGTAAAAAATGTGTATAGAATCCACCTTTAACTGATTCTGCATTTTTGAGGTTCTGCCTTATCAGAAATGTTTTCTAGACTCCCGTTCAAACCTTCAGAATCCATTATTCCTCTGGTATATTTCTGAACCTCACAAGCTTCTGAAGAGGGATGAGATTCTCCCAACTATCCCTTCTACCAGGTAAAGTAGTGCAATTGAACCACTGCGAAGGGAGATGCGAGCCTTTTCTCTGTCTACTTTTACCTTATTTGTGGAATTACAGAGTTGTGCAATTGTGTGGTTTCAAAATTAAAATGAAAAATGTTTTTGAATACCAGGAATGGTGCATGCACAGAATCATTTCAAAATCTAGATCTGTAACTAAACCAAAGCCAAAAGAGGTTGGAATCTTAGAACAAGGATTCTCCTTGATGACTACATGGAAACACAAAGTTTTCTCCTTCGTAGCTCAGGCTCTAAGCTGCGACCTTTCTTCAGCTCTCATTACACTATTCTAAAGCAGTGGTTCCCAAACTGTGGGTCGGGACCCACCAGTGGGTCACAAGCCAATTTCAGGTGGGTCGTGAAGCACCTGGAGCAGCCATATTGAAAATATGGGAAGATGGGAGGATGGAAAGGGGGAGTCCTGGGTGGTTCTTTTGCTTGTGTCAAGGTTTTTTTCTTTCTGATTCACTTTGCCCTTGGAAAATGGCTGAGAAATAACCCAACTTATTGCTGCAGTCTCAGAACAGCAGCAGGCTCTGGCAGCACAATGACGGCACTTCGAGCCATGACATCACTTCTGGTGGGTCCCAGACAGATTGTCATTCTAAAAAATGGATCCCAATTCCAAAACATTTGAGAACCACTGTTCTAGAGCATCAGCTGTTCACAGTTCCCTTGGTCTTTGCTCTGTGCCTTGTTTTCTTGATTGCCATATTTGTCCCTATGTGTGATTTTGCCTTGGATGAATTACAACAAAACAAAAACAAAAACTTCATGGCATTGTAGGGGCTTCTTCAATCATTGGAGCTGCTGTTGTGAGACAGATGTGCAATAAACTGAATGGTAGGCCAATAATTAATAGTTGGCAACGGGGGAGTGCCTCCTCCCCCAAATCAGAGAACAAAGCCTCGTTTGTGCAGAACACTGTACAAACAATAAAAATATAAATGGACCCTTGCCTCAATGAGTTTATTATCGGAGTCTGTCTTTCCTGCCTGCTTTTACCAAGCAGAAAAAAGGGAGGGAAGGTCTGCTAGTAGGCAAGAATTAGGAGTTAGGGCCCAATCCTATCCAACCTTCCAGCACTAATGCAGCCAGGTTGATGGGGTTTGTGCTGCATCCTGTGATGGGGGAACAATCACAGATACCTCCTCAAGGTAAGGAAACAATTGTTTTCTTGCCTTGGGGCTGCATTACATCTGCACCAGTGCTAGAAATTTGGATAAAATTGGGCCATTAGTTGAAAAAGTTCAGCAACTTTTTCCAGTGATCTTGATGCCATGTTCCCACATAGTGTATAAAAACAGTTGCCTAAAGTCTACACTTCAGTGAGCATGCTTCCTACCTACCTCTCCTCCACCTTCATACACCAGAGGAGGATTGAATATTTTAATATCACCATCACCATCATCACCATCACCATCACCATCACCATCATCGCCATCGTCACCATCACCATCATCATCATCATCGAAAACGTACCTTATGGTGTGTTTGCAATCCTCCTGGGCCGGCACAGGAGATGTGTGCCTGCCCATCCTTGGCCTTGGCTTCTGCCCTCAAGGTCTCAGATGACTCCCCAAACCCAATCCCACAGGTGAAGCCTGGTTAGCATCTTCAGGCTATACAAAATAGGGTCACACAAACCCTTCCAAACATTCGCCCAAGTCTGATACTTCCTGGGATGCTCACCCATTCATCTTGTTGCAAATGTGTATTCCGAGATCAGGACCTTGGACAGCGTCAGCCAGTAGGTCACGAAGGTCTGAATTGGAAGTTGCAGGATTGCCCCCTTCAGCATCCTTGTCAACTTCTGCTACATTTTGCGACCTTCCTTTCTCCTTTTGCTAGTTTATCAGCATCCTGTTCTTTTCCCTTGCACATTCTCCTCCGTTGGTTTGATTTTTCAATAAACATATTGTATTTTGCCTTTTACCTGCCTGGCCTCCATTCACTCAGGGGTGAGTGAGTTGCTCCATCTTCCAGGCTACCCATGTTCCATTTGGTTTTAGGGGACTCCTCCAATTTGGGGACTCTTTTAGAGCACAATCCTAACCTGGAGTTAGGCCGGCATAGTTAAGCCAGCAAAGTTTGTCCGGCACAAGGGCCATGGTAAAGCGTGTTTGGACCACTCTTGGAATCAGGGAGGATGGCGCATGTCTATGTGCTGGCCTCTCTGACTCTGAGAGTGGTCCAAACGTACTTTTCAGTGACGCTTGTGCCAGTCAAACTTTGCTGGCCAAACTGTGCCAGCCTAACTCCAGGTTTGGATTGCACCCTTAATTATACATTAAGGGGTATGTGTGTGTCCTTAATCTGGGAGGGACATTTTCCCAAGGCAATCTCCTTCTCTCTGGGTGTCCCAACTTTGGGTGATGGCAGTCCAATCCCAGTTTATCCATTCAAAGAATGATGGAGATGGGTGCAATCACTAACCACTAGGCACCATGCATGTTTTTCCCCCTCCTTCTTTCCTTAGCAATAGAATAGGACATCACTGGCTGGTTCTTTTACCAATACAGATTGTTCATACTGCGTCTTCCTTCCTTCTCCCTGCTAAGGGCTGCTTGAATCTGTCCCTGTGATTCCAGGCGAGAAAAGAAATGTCAGGGCTCTGCTGACCTGAACAGTTACTCTTGAGTTTGCTATGCGAAATACTGTCCTCTGTTATCTTAATAACCTGGGAGATTGCAGTCTTCCTTTCCTTAGAGGTAGCTGACTCATGCTTAGGAGGCAGACAGCTGCATTATGTGGAGGGTACGGTTGCTGACAGTCCCAATGCAACACAAATGCACCACAAGGTTGTTAAATCTATTGAGTTCTTGGGTTTCAAGATGCATTCATGGACAGGTCTATCGGCACTTCAAATGGCCCTCCATTAACTCTCTAAATCTAGACTCATTTTCATTTAGCACCATTAAGTTGCGCACTTGTTTGAGGCACCTAGCAAAAACAGGTAACTGGAAGGGGGAACAGAAGGACAGCGAGCAAGTCAATTTTTTTTATCACTTATTCTTTTCATAGGTGCTATTTTACAAATTGGATATGCCTAAGTGCTTTCTGTGCTCCCACTCTTGGTGCCGAATTAAACTGATGGCACTTGCTGTCAGTTTATAAAACCTTTTATTGGCATAATAAAAACAAGAAGAAAAAGAGTTCACAACAATAACAATTGATGCATTAGCATCACAAACGAGGTGACAGTAATCATAGAGGTACAAATTTAAAAAGAAAAAGAAAAAAAAATATTGGGAAACAAGGTTAAGGAAGGGGTTTTGACTTAGATACCGCTAATAGAAAATCCGCTACCAAATTGGAAATGGTGGCCGAGTTATCGCTTAAAAGAATAGGCAAAGGATCAGCAAAAGAGGCAGAAAGAGAAGACAGATAAGGTTCAAGAATGTTGTTCCGTAGGTGTTGATGAGCCGGGCAACGAAGTAATATGTGACCTAGGGTATCTGGTTCTGAAGAGCAAAAGAGGCAAAGCCTGTCATTATGTGGAATATTTGAGAATCTGCCAAAGTGAACAGCTGATGGAAAAATGCTTAGCCTCGCTAACATAAATGCTCTCCTTTTGCTGGGATTTATTAATTTACTGAAATAATTAAAAGGGCCACCAAGTGAAGGGGAAAGACCAAAAAAAAGAGGAGAACAGGTGGGGTTTAAATTGGGAAGTAGTCGGTTAAGTTCCTGTTCCCAGAGTTTGGATTTGATAATTTGATGCGCTCTATGAAGATTAATGTCTGTGAGAGATTCAGGGGAAAGGTCCAGAGATAAGAGTTTGGCGTCGAGAAGTTTGAACCACTTAGATAGAAAAGGGTCTTTTAATAAATCATTAAGTATGGAGTCAGGGTGGATATTAAGATGTAATCGAAGCCAAAACTTAAAAGTAAAGGACCAAGCAGTGGTTGAAGGAAGGTGAATACCTAGCTCAAGTATCAGGGTAGACAATCTAATTATGTTAGGTACCCCAAGAATCCTTCTAAGGAAAGAGGCTGCTATTTTGTCAAGATCTTGATTTGCAGCCTCGATCCAGATTGGGGCTCCATATAGGAGTTGGGGAAGAATTTTGATTTGAAAAATATGGAGAGCAGCAGGAATATACTGGTTGCCTCTGTTATAATGAAATCGAGCGATCGCGTTTAAGCGTAACAAGGCTGAAGAAATGGCAGATTTACGGTGAGGAAGCCAGCTGTGTCGGAAATGAAAGGTAATCCCCAAATATTTAAAAGTCTGAACTTGCTGGAATGATAGTTTGCCTATCTTCCAAACCATCGGAGCCCAAGATTTCGAGAAGACCAAAATTTTGGTTTTCTCAGAGTTGATTGATAATTCATTGGAAAGGCAATATTCTTGGAAAGAAGATAGCAGATGACGAAGGCCAGATTTAGTGACTGACAGCAGCACAGCATCATCTGCGTAGAGAAGGATAGGCATGGGAACACCATTAAGCGAGGGAGGAGAGTTTTCTGAACTAGAAAGAAAGGAGGGCAGGTCAGCAAGGTATAAATTGAAAAGGAAGGGAGCAAGAATACAGCCTTGACGGACTCCTTTGTTGATGGAAATTCCGTCAGTCATGGAGCCTATGCCTATGCCTATGCCTATGCCTAAGTGCTTTCTGTGCTCCCACTCTTGGTGCCGAATTAAACTGATGGCACTTGCTGTCATAACAAGCGGTGCTTGCTTCTTGCTTAGAGGGCGTCAAAAGGAGAGCAGGCCAATCCGTGGAGGAGGGGTGCTCCATCAATGATGATTAGCCAGGATATAATAGCAAAATTGCACCTCCAAATTCATGGGTAGAGGCATATCTCTGAATACCTCTAGGTCATATCCACAACGGAAGGCCAAATGTTTTCTCCTGCCTCACAGCACAATCCTATACTGTGCTCGAGCAGGCATGCATTGCGGTGCACAGGAGCCTTTCAGGCACAAGGGCACATTCGTGCCCTTACACTATGGCAGGCTCCCGCCTCCCTAATTGCTTCCTCAGATCTGCAAAATCATGGGTTAGACCAGCACAGTTAGGCCAGCACTCTCAGGGTGCAATCCTAACCTGGAGTTAGGCCTGCAAAGTTTGGTTGGCACCAGGGCCATAGTAAAGTGCGTTTAGACCACTCTCTGAGTCAGGGAGGATGGCTCATGTCTGTGGGCTGGCCTCTCCGACTCCAAGAGTGGTCCAGACATACTTTATGGTGTCCCTTCTGCTGGCCAGACTTTGCTTTATTTACCTCATATTTACCTCATATTTTACCTCAGAAATTTACCTCAGAATGCCAGATACAGGGGAGTGGTGTTTGGACCGCTCTCGGAGTCAGGGAGGATGGCGCACATCTGTGCTGGCCTCTCTGACTCCGAGAGTGGTCCAAACATCCTTTACTGTGCCCCTTGTGCCAGCCAAACTTTGGCTGGCCTCACTGTGTTGGCCTAACTCCAGGTTAGGATTGCGCTCTCCGTGTCATGACTTCTTGCAAAGAGTCCTGGAAATGGACCCTTGGTGAAAGTGCCGAGAATTCAGTAGATTCCCAGAGGGAATGGTGGTTAAACCAGTCTATTAAATTTGCAGCATTGATATGCTCAGAGACTGTCAGTCAATTAATTAGGCCATGCTTCCACCGAGGCTTGTTAACTGTATGTTGCCACTCAAGCCTTCAAACCATCGGCTTCCTTTCTATTTACACATCGCTCATGTTCCTTGGCCCCCGCGCTGAGTGTTTTGGAACGCTTTGTCTGCTGTCTGATCTACACCCAACTTTAAATATTTTAGCACTTCACATTGAATGAATGCCTCCGCCCAGCTCGGTACTCAATCACGCCAAG
Organism: Lerista edwardsae; assembly: GCA_029204185.1. Lineage (NCBI taxonomy): Eukaryota > Metazoa > Chordata > Lepidosauria > Squamata > Scincidae > Lerista > Lerista edwardsae. Next base: position 691,201 of record JAJKFI010000063.1, read on the forward strand.
GTGCTCCCTTGTTTATTTTAATTGAACGCCCAGCTAGGGAAATATGTTCAGATCAGAACGGGAGAAGCATCAGGCCAGGTGCTGCAAATGCGAGCTGTCCTTGGCTCCTTCGTTCACTGATTGCAGTGTTACAGATCTCGATGAGTGATGTCCTGTAGAACTCAAAGTGCAGAGAGAGAGAGAGAGAGAGAGAGAGAGAGAGAGAGAGAGAGAGAGAGAGAGA
>JAJKFI010000063.1:704684-764791 GCA_029204185.1 Lerista edwardsae
CCCTCCGAGGCGAGGGAAAGCAGCGCGGGGTGCGCGAAGAAACCGGAAGTGAGTCGACGGGCTGTCAATCACTCAAGTCCCGCCCAGCGTTCCGGCTTGCGAGAGAGTAGATGACACCACTGGTTGCGACCCACAGTTTGAATAACACTGCTATATAACATTGGAAAGGCAATTTAATGCTGAATGCAATGAAACGAACTGGGTTGTTAGAAAGGCATTACAAGCCCTTTCCTAGTAAGTCCCATCACTACGCTTGCATTTTTCCTTGTTTCCAGTGAGTCATCCACCAGAAGCCTCTTTCCTGGGTGCTCGCAGCTAGTTCAGATGCCATCTGTCCATATACAAAGCAAGGATGTTTTTATTCCCACTTGCACCCCTCAGTCCTTCCATCGCATCTCAAAAGCACCGGCTCAAACTGCCAATCAAACGAAAGCCCGCAGAAAGTCCCTCCAGCAGCCTGGCAACCTCACCGGACTGATTCTCATGCAAAAGATTTTGCCCTCCTGAATCTGTGATTTAATTTTACATGTGATGGAGCACCGAGCATGAGTAAGAAATGGTGGTTGGAGAGCCGTCCATTACGCGGATGCCCTATCTGTAAATATTCATCTTCTGTTTTATTCATCATCATTTGTAAAGGAGCATTATGACTTTCCTCTCGGTCTCGCTCCATAATATTCAGCCAATGCCTCTAAGTGTAATTTAAGAGATAACAAAGGGAACATTCTTCATTACTGATAAGAGATGTGCAGAGGCGGATCTAAGGGGGGGGGTAAATCTGTAAGTTTTGCAAGAAGCCTTACCTTGCAGTGGAAAACACTCCTCTCCTGCACTCTTCTAGCCAATCCTCACAGGGAACAGCAACATCTTGGCGTTGCTTACTGGCTACAGCAGCAAGGGAGAGGAGGGATTGACATGACAGGGTAAGGCTTCTTGCAAAACTTACAAATTTCCCCCCCCCTTAGATCCGTCTCTGGAGATGTGATGAGAAAGAAAGAAAATACGTTCATTTCACTTTGCAACTTGAATATTGCTTGACATTTACATGTGGAAATCAGGATGCCCAACCCTGTATCAAACCATGGTTGTTTCTGTTCCACCAAAGGGAGGCTCAAAGGATAAAGGCAGTAGCATTCCTCTAGGGGGCAAAATGCTAAGTTTTGCAGGAGTTCTGCAAAACTTTCCCCCCTATAGGTACACCACTGGGCAAAGCTGACGCAAATCTGACTGTATAGACTGATGTCAGGCATTTTAGATTTCAGGTGTTACTCTTAGAAATCACAATTTTCTTATTTATTCATTTAATGTATTTTTAGACTGCTTTTCTCCAGATTTCACTGGACACAAGGGGGTACATTGGCAGGCTGGTCATAAACCCCATTTTTTCAATTGGGGTTTTTACAACAATCATTATATGTTCAATTCACAGACCCTCAATTTCTTCAGCTGTTTCCCTTTCAATGTGTGGTCCTTATCCTCTTACACCATCAGCACCTTCACAGTCCACCACAGGTCACATCTTGGCCGGATCTCATGATTTTATTTGTTTCTAGTTGGCTGACTCCACACATTCCTTCACAAGCTCCGTCAGTGACTTCTGGTCTCCCATCCAAGGCCAATCCAAGGCTGATCCTGCTTAGCATCTTCGGGCAGGGCAACAGCTCAACCTCCAGACCACACTTCCTGCCCTCTCATCTTAAAGCTCATCATATGTGGATTTCATTTCATTTGTATGTTTTCTGTTCATGGCATTGTTTGGGGTTCAAGGTGAATGGGTACCACAGAAGAAAGTGTTCAGTGCCACTTCCCTTTCATGCACTCCTCCCTGGAGGCAGCATTGTGCTTCTCATGGATGTGAGAGTCCCCAGTGGGGGATCATTGCTATTTGGCCCACTGGCCACTTAAGACTGATTGGGTCTAGGGTGTTTTGAAAAGATGATGTTAATCTGTGGCTCTGTTTTTCTTTCTGGTTTCAATGTTGTGCGATCCTGCTGCTACTTTGTGGTGCATTTTAACATTGTGTATTTGCCACCTTTGGAAAAGAGGGGTTACAAAATTCATTACACTGCTCACTCATGATCAACTATAGCTTACGCAGGAATGCTACAACATTGTGCATCAGAGAGCGTGAGCACAGTCCTAAGCTGGAGTTAGGCTGGCACAGTTAGGCCAGCAAAGTTCAGCTGGCACAAGGGCCACCATAAAGTGCATTTGGACCATTTTCGGAGTCAGGGAGGATGGTGCATTTCTGTGTGCTAGCTTCTTTGATTCTCTCTCTCTAGAATGATGTGGAACCTCTTGTTGGTACTTTTTGGGAGTGGTGTTCAGCCAGTTTTTAACCCGCCTTCTATGCACACTGGTATGAGTTCCAAAATGCACGATGGGATAGATATAAATACAGTTATATTGTGTGTGGGGGACCTGCAATCTTCCACTTGAGTATTCCTTCCATCTCCGATCCGGCAGGACTGGGTACCTCTGGAAAATGTGCCAATGCCTTGAGCCCAGCAGTAAGGAAGAAGCTTCCTCAAAGCCATTGTTAGGAGAATTGTGATAGCAAGAGCCAGTGCAGCAATCTCCCCCTATTAACAGGTTGAAAAATTCAGGATCCTAGTGGCAAGCTGGGCTCTGCTGCAGATTTCAGACCCTCTCACTATTGCGTGATGTGTTGCTTGTTTAGCCAGGCACATCACAAAGGAAGAGAGAGGCCAATGAGGCCAATGATGCTCATTGTCATGAGGCTGAAAACAGCCCTGCACAATCAGTGCTCTAATACAGCGCACATAGAAGGGGTTGGAGGTGAGCATTATTTATGGCTGCTAATTGAGGACCACTGATCTCTCGTCCTTCGGTGCTCTCAGGACCGCAGGTGTGAATTAAACTATCATTACTGCCATGACTCTAAGAGGCTTCAAATGCCCTGTAATCATCGCCCGAGTTGTCAGGTCTTATTTGGCCTTTGTGCGTTCTATTTAAAGTACGCAGAGGCCAGCAGATGGTTTCTGCTGCATAGTTCTATGCAAGAAGAGCTTGCTGTAAGGTTTGGACCAAGGACTCCTGGTGGCTGAGGGGCTGGGCCAAATGCTGCCCCCATCCACTGAGCTGATGATGTGCCAGCCAACCGTTCTCTTTGCCTTCTTTCCTCTCGTTCCCCCGCGTCCACTTTTAATCCAGCAAGCGAGAGGAAAAACAGTTGCACTAGAGGCAAGCAGGATGACAGAGGTGGGTACCACCTTGTGGATGGATCAGTAGCATACTATGGGGTTGGGGCATACAGCGCCCTGGGTACCATGCCAGGGGGTTGTCAAATTGACCCCTGGGTACCATCCTTAAAGCGGTGTTAATGGAGCTTGACATTAGTGAATAGATGCTTTTGAGTTATGGTGTTGGAGAAGACGCTTGAGAGTCCCCTGGACTGCAAGGAGATCCAATTGGTCAATCAGTCAAGCCTGATTGCTCCCTGGAAGGACAAATCCTGAAACTGAAGCTGAAGTACTTTGGCCACCTCATGAGAAGAGAGGACTCTTTAGAAAAGACCCTCATGCTGGGAAAGATGGAAGGAAAGAGAAGGGGGCGGTGGAAGATGAGATAGTGTCACTGAAGAGGTGAACATGAAATTGGGCAAACTCCGGAAGCTAGTGGAGGACAGGGAGGCCTGGCGTGCTGTGGTCCAGGGGGTCGCGAAGAGTCAGACACAACTTAGCGACTGAACAACAACCACCATCCTTGAAGCAGTGTCAATGGAGCTTGACATTAGTGACCAAAATTGTGGAAATTGCCTTTCCAATGATCTGATGTTGGCATTATTAGTAATTATCAATGTCTTCACAGTTCTGTCCACTGGTGTCAAACTTAGCTTGTTGCCTCCCCTAAAGCTTGTTGCCTGGTGTGCTTGCCCCCTGCACCCCCTTAGCTATGCCTCTGGCATGAGTCACTTCTGGTTGTCTTTGAAGCCAAATCAATTGACAATGTGTGTGTGCACGTGTCTGTGTGTAAGCAGACACACAAGCAATAAAGCCACAATCTGCAACAAAGTCAATGGCAAGCAGCTGATAAGTCAGTAAAAATGTAGGCAATAAAGGCACAGGCGGAACAAAAAGCAGCATTCTGGGCAATGACAGCGATGTGCAGGTGCCTGCCAAACCAAACGGTGTCTCCTGCGCATTGCTGTTGCTGCCCAGAGTGATTCTGATGGCGCGTGGGAGGGGCCACGTACATGGCATGTTGTGACATCTGCAGTATTTACCATGCTGCTGCCCCCCAGCTATGCTACTACAGAAGCTGCCACGTGCCATCCCAATCTCTGCCCTGTATACCAGAATGCATTTGAAGTGAAAAGTTGGCTCTTGAAGGACATTCCATGTTGAAGGAATGTCCAGTCTCTGGACTGTGCATGCAATTGCATCATCCCTTTTCAAGGTGCGTTTGTGTGTGTGTCGCTTAGCGCACCGTGAGCTGCTTTTTCTCCGTACAAAATGATGAGTGCCGACCGCAGCCATGTTTGAGTAGTCATGCAGCCACTGCTTTTATTAGAAGACGAAACAATAGGCTTTACATTTTTGAAAGCCTCGTTTTGAAAATTTTATGCCTGGGGTAATCCTGGCACACTTAACCAACTGCTGTTATAGCGCATTACACGCAAGGTTAAGCCTCAATTGGACTGCAGTTTATGGTAGGCCTCTTCAACCCAAGGCGGAGAGAAGCAGCCACGAAAAAAATTCCACAGGCTGCTCTTTTCCGTGGCATGAATCTTTCAAGTTCCTTGATTGAAGCAAGAGAGAGGAGGCCCCAAAGGCCTTTACTGGGCCAACTGTGGTGACAGATGAGCTTTTTGGATTGTGCAGGACACTTGTCCAGAAAGAAGGCCTAAGAGCACAATCCTAAGGGTTAAGTTAGGCTGGCACAGCTAAGCCAGCAAGTTTGGCCAGCACAAGGGTCACCGCAAAGTATGCTTGGACTGCTCTCGGAGTCAGAGAGGCCAGCCCACAGACATGCGCCATCCTCCCTGACTCTGAGCATGGTCCAAACGCCACTCCCTTGTATCTGGCATTCTGAGGTAAATTTCTGAGGTAAATGAAGCAAAGTGTGGCCAGCATAAGGGACACTGTAAAGCATGTTTGGACCACTCTCAGAATCAGAGAGGCCAGCACACAAACGTGTGCCATCCTGCCTGACTATGAGAGTGATCCAAACACACTTTATGGTGGCCCTTGTGCCGGCCGAACTTTGCTGGCCTAACTGTGCCAGCCTAACTCCAGGTTAGGATTGCACTCTGAACTTCATTACTCAGCAAGGAAACTAGGACCGATGGGGTGAGTTTTCCACCACACTGTGGTTGCGCCTTTAACAGCTCGATATGGAGATACAAACAAACAATTATTCAGACTTCTGCGCTGCAAAAACTTTCATCTGTTCACATACGCACCAAAAGCAGCTGCTAAAAGCATAGGAGCAAAGCTGGCTGGCTTGGGGTCAGTTGGCAAAACTATTTATCCCCAACATTTATGTGAGTCATCCTATGATGAGTCTTCTCACTCGCTTTCTATGTCCTTTCTTGGTTCCTTTCTCAGTTCTTCCTCCTTCCTGGAAGAAGGCTTCTGCTTCAGGCAGCTGCTGAAAGACAGTATCTAAGGCAGTGGGTCCCAAACAGACTGAAGTATGAGGCTGGAGACCCACCACTGATTCCACCCCATCCTGGGACCTGGCCTGTTCCCATCGCTGCCAACCCCTTGCTCTCACCTGCCCCATTTCCCCTTATCTAATGTGTTTTCACAACAACCCTGTGAAGTAGTAGCCTTAGTAGGGCTCACCTTAAGCTGTGGGGCAAGACAACAAGAGGAAGTTGTGCAGGGTTATACCCAGAACTCAGGTTTGATAAGGATTGGTTCCAAGTCCTCTCTTGCAGAAGAGAGGACATCTTGATTAAGATAACTATACAGACAAAGAAACACTATATACAGTTCATGTGTAGTGCTGATGGAGTTTTCTGGCACAGGCACCTTTAGATGGAGGTTGGGACGTCCTTCTTCTGACTTTGGTTCTCTTCCCTTTGCTCAATCTTCTGACGTCCATTTTGTCAAGTTCTTGAAATGGTTGTGAGGGGAAAGGTGATGGGTCATGGCGGGAGATTCGCCAGCCACGAAACTCTTAGGGGTTCCCAAGATGCAGGGGGGGGGGCTGGGGAGGGGAGGGGAGGGGCGGGGAGGAGAGAGAGAGAGAGAGAGAGAGAGAGAGAGAGACCTGGACGCCCCTTACATCAAGTTTGCAGTGACCCCCAAAATGGGCCTTCGCAACCCCATTGGGGTCCCAACCCACAGGTTGAAGAACACAGATGTATAGGATTGTAGCCAGTGGTGTCATCTACAAACAAGGAACGGGAACGCTGGGCGGGACTTCCGCGGGACTTCCGCATGATTGGCTGCCCGCCCGTCCCGTTCCGCGGCTGCCCTGGCCTCGGGGGGGGGGGGGGTGCCTGCTCGCCAGGGGAGATGGGTGGGGGGCGCACCGGAGCCTGGGCGAGCAGCGGTGGGGCGCGCAAACGGGGGGCAGCCCCCCCGAGGCCAGGGCAGCTGCGGAACGAAATGGGCAGGCTGCCAATCACGCAGAAGTCCCACCCAAGTCCCGCCCAGCGTTCCCGTTCCTTGTTTGTAGATGACACCACTGACTGTAGCCCTAATGAGGTGCTGGGGCCAATGGTCCAGTAAGTCAAAGGAACTGCCCGTTGAAAAAGTCTGGGAGCTACTTGCCTAAGGGGTTCCCATTTGGGTGTCTTGGTTTTTTTTTTCTAATTACATTTTTGGAAACAAGTGCCAGCCTGTTTTTTTTTTTAAAGCATCTATATGAATGATTGGGAATCCACTGGGAGCCAATGGGGTCCTGATGTCCTCCTCTTGCCAAACCTCACAAGGGTCTCCATGTGGTCCACAACATGAACGGAATAAAGGCAGGATGGATTGTGCTGACAAAGCTTTTGTAAGCGGTTTTGACGGCCGTCAACTTTGTAACAGCTTTGTAAGTCCCTTTCCTTTCGCTTCTTGGGTTAGCCTAGAGATATGAGTTCAGTGCTTCCGCTTCTTCTCCTGGGTATTTTATTTTCCTTTGGCAGAAAATGAGCAAACAGCCGTGGGCGGCAATCTATTGAATTAGCCGATATCTTCATTTCTGGCAGGAACAGGGCTTTGCATGGAGACATTGGCGTTGGGGAGATTTCCACGGAATCTTCTCACAAACTCAGAGCGCAATCCCAACTTGGAGATAGGCTGGCACAGTTAGGCCGGCACAAGGGCCACCGTAAAGCGCCACTCTCATGCGCCATCCTCCCTGCGCCATCCTCCCTGACTCCCTGACAGACGTGCGCCACCCTCCCTGACTCCGAGAGTGGTCCAAGCACGCTTTACGGTGGCCCTTGTGCCAGCCAAACTTTGCTGGCCAAACTTGTGCCGGCCTAACTCCAGGTTGGGTTTGCACCCTGAGGATTGTGTGCTCAGTGATTGCACCGGTCTTTTGCACATGTGAAGGACAAGTGTCTGGACACTGGAGCAGAGGCAAGCATGTAATAGGATTGGGCAGGCGGTCAGCTTTCAGCGCACAGACCAGGATCCAGAAGCAGGTTAATGGTCAGAGCCAGGCTGAAGCCTGATGAATGGATAGGCTGGGACAGGGGGAGGCTGTGGGGACACAGTGACAGTGACACAATGACTGAGGAGAGGAATCTGAAGCCAGTGTTCTCTAAGGCCAATCATGCCCAGTGGCGGATCTAGGGGGTGGCGGGGGGGGCAAGAGCCCTGGGCGCCGTCTTGGGGCCATCTAGGGGGGCACCAGTGGCCCCTGCAACATTGTGCGGGTAGACCTGGGTTCCCCTCAAGGGAGCCCAGTTCTACCCATTGGGACCAGCCGCGAGTAGACCTGGACTCCCTTATAGGGGGCCCAGGTCTACCCACGGCCATTTCTAATGGGTAGACTAGGGCTCCCTCGAGGGGAGCCCAGGTCTACTTGCGGCTGGTCCCAATGGGTAGACCTGGGCTCCGTGGAGCCCAGGTCTACCCACGGCTGCTTCTGGTGGGTAGACCTGGGCTCCCATGGGGACGCACTTCTATTGGGTGCCCCGGGTGCCATTTTGACTAGGTCCGCCCCTGATCATGCCCCTGTGCCCACCTCTCCTAGCCCAGGTGGTCAGAGGCACTGCAGTACTGCTCGCCACTTCCTGGAGGGAGCTGCAGGCCAAGGCAGCATGAGACCTGGCTTGGTAGCACAGGAAGTAAGGCACTCCCTGCTGGATTCCTCGACTGAAGGCACAATCCTAAGCTGCGCTGGATCAGGCAGGCTAGGCTGGGAGGCTGCTGGTGGCCTTGTACCAGGGAAGGCTCCATCTTCCCCTATGGGTTCCTCGGATCTGTGCCCGCAAAATCGCCCACCGGCCCCCACCCCCACCCTCCTTCCTCCCAGAACCACCCTTGCGCCAGCTGAGTTCAGCTGGCGCAAGGGCGGTTCTTTGCCAGCGTGCTCTAGCGCCGATGCAGGGGTGCCAGTCGGCATCTCCATGTCAGCGCTAGTGAGGTAGCACCTACGCAACAATGCTGCATCAGTGCTATGTCAGGGGCAGGATTGTGCCCTCAAGCTCTTCCTCTTGTCCCTTAAAAAAGATAATGGTGCTTTTCTGGTATGGCTATATTAATACTATTGTTATTTTTAATAATAATTTCCTGTACAACCAAGCCATCCATCCATCCATCCATCCATCACAAGTGTGGCATGGATCTGGTTGTCAGCCAACATCAGTGAGCATTGCTTGTGCATGCTTACCCTTCACTTCTTCATTTTAGAGTAGCTGTTTTAAAAAACAAACAACAACTTTGCTCTAATCTCCACTCCCCCAACTCATTTAGGAGAAAAGAAGCCCTTCATTAATTGGGGAAGTTAATTAGAACATCCCTGCTCGGTGCAGTAAGATTTCTGCAACTTTCAACACCGTCTGAGCCAAGCTGAAGCTACTTTGAATTTCCAATAGGATTTAAAATATTTGAATGCAACGTTAACCCTATGAATCAAGACCCAATGTTTTCGAGAGCGATTCACACTCTGCAGACACCGATATCATTTCCCCCCTTCCTAGCTTTCTGTATGTCTCTTTAAACATCTGATGCCCAGAGAGGCACAGAGAAGGGAGAGAGGGAGTTTTGCATTAACATCCTTATTTTTTTTTGAATGTTTGTGTAAAATGGATACTCTGTGGGATCTGAAGCAACCTGACCTTTTGAAGGAAATTCATATCAAAGCTGAAGATAAATCGAGATTCCCTGGGTAACGAAGAGGCTGCTGTTCGATTTGCTGGCTGTGGGGGTGGTTTTCAAAGCGGCAAGAAATGTCGGGAGGGAGGAGAATCGAGTGGGGGAAACGACAATGAAAGTACAAAGGTATATTAAGCCCTCTCTTGTTTGCCTGTGACTCCCCCACCTCTAGCCGGATTTGCAGTGTGTGCCTTTTTTTGAGTCAGAAGGGTAGAGGGAAGTGGTAGCAGCAGACATACCAGATCTTTGGATGAGCTTGCTGCTATAATGCACAGTGGTGTTTCTAAGAGAAAGCCCAACAGGTTTGGATGCCCAACAGGTTTCAGCTGCAAAAACTGACAGCCTCATCCACAAGGAAGAACACAAGAAAATAAGAAGAGCCCCGCTGGTTCAGGCCAAATGCCCATCTAGTTCAGCTTCCTATATCTCACAGCGGTCCACCAGGTGCATCATGGAGCACACGAGACAACCAGGTATTTGCATCTTGTTGCCACTCCCTTGTGTGTGGCATTCTGAGGTAAATTTCTGAGGTAAAATTCTAAGGCAAATAATAACTTGCAACCCAATCTGGGCCTTAAGAACTCCAGAAGAGCCCCACTGGATCAGGCCAAATGCCAAGCTTCCTATATCTCACAGTAGCCCACCAGGTGCCTCAGGGAACACACGAGACAACAAGAGTCCTGCATCTCATTCCCACTCCCCTGCATCTGGCATTCTGAGATAGCCTACTTCTAAAGTATGGAGGTTGAACCACCCATCGTGGCCTACAGCCTGTGATGGACTTTTCTCCAGAAATCTGTTCAGTCCCTTTTTAAAGGCATCTACCTCAGATGCCATCACCACCTCCTGAGGCAAGGAGTTCCACAGATTAATTACCTGCTGGGTAAAAAAGGACTTCCTTTTATCTGTTCTCACTCTCCCAACACTCAATTTTAGAGGATGTCCCCTGGTGACCAACCAGAGATGAACGAGGCTCCGAGCGCGCCCAGATGCCCGCAACGTCACCACGCCCAGCCACGCCTCCTTGCGCCCGGAAGAGCTCCATTTCGGAGCGAAATGGAAGCGCGGGAGGGTGGGCGGGCCAAACAGCACACGGGTTTTTCCGTGCTGTGGCGCCTCTCCGCTGCCGGAGCCCATTGCTTGCGCCACCCCCGCTACATCCCAGAAACGCCTCTGTGACCAACACAAATGCCCAGTTCTTCTACAGCCTATGCATCTTCACGTAATTGTCAACATGGAGACTAAGATGTATGCTTCCTATTCTTATTGCCCCGTAATAAAAGAGAAGATCAGAACACCAGGCTAGATATTTTAATACTTGCTTCAAGGTTGAACAATCAACTGATCAAAAATAAATTCACGTTGAAGTGGAACTGGCAGCAGATTGCACCCATTTCTTCCCTGGCACAGCAGGTTTGGACTCTTGTGCTGTAACCAGGCTACCTTTTGTTGTACCCATCACGTGCTACGTGTGGTAGAGAGCAGAGCAGTAGCCTAATGCAACAGGCAAGAGCTCTTCCCTGACTTTGCAAGGGGTGATGAAGGTCACCGCACTTCCTGTTTGCTCCCATAGCAATCATTGCCTTTGCTTTTTTTCTCTCTCACTACAATGAACTTTCTGATATTAAAAGCAGGGGAACAGTTGGTGAGCACTATAAAAGTGCCTTTTTAAGTTTCCTGGAGGAGTCAAAAAGAGAATTTTGGTTTAATACCTCTGGCAAATATGGGCACAGCACATGAGCTGCTTGCTGGAATCCATAATGAGGCTTTTAAACACTGAACAGTGGCCATAACGGCACTTAATTTGGGGAGTGACTCCAAAATGGCAGCTTGGTGAGCACAGCTCCCTGCAGGGACATTACACTGCGCTTCTGCACACGAGTAGCTCAAAACAGCTCGGCTGCAGATTGTGCTGGAGGGGTGGGAGGCAAAACCAAAAGATCCATTTGTTGCTTGTGCCTGTCTGCTTGAAAATCCACCCTCCCCCACCCTGCGGCCCCCAGCTGCAGATCTAGATTGAGAGTTTCGGAAATGCCCGGCAAGTCTGCTTGAGTGGTTCAAGATTTGTTTTTTCCCCAGCAACTTGGATTTAAGAGGGCTTTTTTGGTCATTCTAAATGCCTCTCCCCTATTACATGCGGTGCTTTAAAAAAAAACAACTTGTAATGTGTGCATAGAGAAGGAAAAAATGTGTGCAGGGACTCAGTATAATGGCTAATGGTGTGACTGTATCATTTTGGGATGAAAGAAAAGCAGAGATGAGGGCAAGGGTGCCCCAAAATGCACTAAAGTCCTCAAAAGGGGAGAGGGTACAAACTGGGTCTAAATGAATAAAGAGGTAGAATTCTACAGCTAACAATCACACTCAAAGTAGCCCTAAAGCAAGTGGTTGGGGGGGGAAGAGAAATGAGGAGCGGGGAGGAGAAAGGAGCTCTTTAGAACAGTGTTATTCAAACTGTGGGTGGGGATCCACTTAGTGGGTCGCAACCTGATGTCCGGTGGGCCAAGGAAAGCCATCTTGGAAACTGCAGGCCTTATTCTTGTTTTATTCCTTCTGCGTTTGAATTTTCAAGTGAGTGCTTTTTTTTCAATTTTTGTTTTTAGTTCAGCGTTTTTACATCATATTTTGTCCTAATCTTGCTTTCTGCCAGGGACATTTCATGGTTGTACAATTGCTGCAGTTCAAGAATGCCAAGTTACATTTCAGGAGTGTCATTTTATTTTTTGACAACGACAGCACTTCCTGCTTGATAACATCACTTCCAGGTCCATGACGTCACTTCCGGTGGGTCCCGACACAAGTCCCATTCTAAAAAGTGGGGCCCTGTCTAAAAAGTTTGAATACCACTGCCTTAGAAGGAGAAGGAGCAAAGCAAAGCAAGGGCATTAGCCCATCTACTGTGCTAGCAGCAGATTACCCCACCTAGCCTCATAGTATCAGGCTGAAGCTTGGCCTCGGATTGGCCAATCGGCCCAGGGAGGCAGGAGCAGAGCTCAGTCGGCATTCAAGTTCCTGGTCCAGCTCAGGAGTGTCCCAGCTAGTGACTCTGACTGACTGACCGCCAGTGGTGGTATCTAAAGCGGGAGGAACCGGTACGCTGGGCGGGACTTACATGTGATTGGCTGCCTGTCCATTCGTTTCCTCTGTCTGCCCGCCCACCGTGCGGGCTGCCCTGGCCTCGGAGGGGGCGCCTGATCGTGGGGGGGACGGATGGGGGGCACACCAGGTGCCTGGGTGAGCAGCGGTGGGGCACGCCAACTGTGGGCAGCCCGCGCAGCGGGCGGGCTGCCGGCGGAATGGAACGGACGGGCTGCCAATCAACCGTACGTCCTGCCCAGCGTTTTGGTTCCTCCTGCTTTGGATACCACCACTGCTGACCACCCTTTATCTAGTCTGAGGGTAGGTCACTGCTACTCCTTTAAGGCTGGTAGGGATTTTTTGCTCCCACCTGGATACAGGAGGTGCAGAACGGAGGAGCCCACAGGGAAGGCTCCTGAGTGCTCCCAAGCGGTGCTGGATACAGCGCAGGCCTGCCTGCCTTGCTGTGCCAGCACAGTTTAGGATTGCACTGGGGGGGGGGAGATGCGTGCCCACTGCGACTCAATTCCTAGGCAGGTGGCTAGGACTGTTTCATTGCATGCTTAGTATGCCGCACTGTAGTTTGGGTTTTTTACTGGCTAGTCATGCTGCAATGTTCTTAATCTTTAATAAAGTGGCCCGTTTCAATCCAGAGAATCAGTGTGGCTTCTTTATTGGTGGGTGGGTGAAAAAAAAACGTGGAGGGTGGAGAAGGGACATGGGGAGATTAGCTAAGTTTCCCAGAGGAACTTGAGAGAAGGGAAGGTGTTGGGGTGCAAGGGAGAAAAGATAGGGAAGGAAAATGAGGGAAGTCAGCTAGAGAAATAGGAGGATCAAGCGGCTGCAAAACACAGCAGCTGGGAACTGCGCCAAGGCCTACAAGCAAAGAGTGAGCCTGGAATTCACCTACTTGTGGTGGGGAAGCTCGTCCCTCCCACCAAATAAACCCTCTTGACCGATACTCCAAGCCTCTGAAGGAGATCCTGACTGCTGTCGTGAGAGATTCTTGTGGCTTTGGAGTACTTGAGGGGTCCCTTATAACTTGTTTGCAAAGGAGACTCCAGGTTGATCTTGAGTCTCCATGGAAACAGAACAAAAATTAGGAAAAAAGTGCTTTACAGACACACGCACACGCACACCCATTGAAAGGAGAGACAGGGACTATAGTTAAGACTGCAGTCTGACTTCACAGAAGAGAAAGACCAGGCCCATAGCAGGGAGTTGGTGCAGGACAGCCCTGCCGTGAGGTGGACTGAGACAGGTGCAAGGTGCTGCAGCTTAGAGGTTCAGCAAATGGCTGGCTGGAATGTGGGGGGGGGCAAGGCAGAATCAGTGGGTTTCCAAGATGCACAGCAGCAAGCCAGGGGAGAGGTGAAATTCACACAGCTCTAAAGCCTGCTATTTGCCCGATAGAATCCCAAGGGATTGTCCATGGGGGCCATGGATTGCCCTATTGGTTGAGCACCCCTGCTGGGCAGGAGGCTTAGCCGAGAGGGTTAAAGCCTCCATTTGCCCAAAGATAAGATCCGAAGGTCGCCAGTTCAAGAACACCGGAAGCCTCAGTGAGCGGCAGACCTTGAGAATTGCGACTGATAAGAGCTGAGCTGTCTCCAGCTGCCTGTGAGAGAGGAGTTGTGCTGGGCCAGCTGTTTCTTTGGTGGGAGCAGAGAAGCCGTCTATCAGCCAGCAGGAAGGCAAGTGTGTGGCCAGAAAGAAAGACTAGACCACGAAAGTTCCATCTGTATGTTGTAGTTCTTGAAAGACAGAACTTCTTTGTAATTTGTAAAAACTCCTTGCGGGTTTAGAGGAATAAAGCCTGCCTATGTAAACCGCCTTGAATTAAAGCCAGAGGAGCTATCTAATGGCCAAAGAAAGGCAGTATATTATTATTATTATTATTATTATTATTATTATTATTATTATTTATAATAATATTATATATAATAATAATAATAATAATAATAACAACAACAATAAGTTTGTTTGAGGGAACAATAGCTTGTTGGATGTCTGTTGGCTTGTGCCTGCCTTGAGCCTAATCAGAGGTGGGTGAAGACCACTTGAGGTGTGAAACCTTTCCTTTATTTCACAAGGATTGTTTTTCTCCAACTCCAGGGACCTCAGGAGATGGTGCTTGTCACAAGATCCAAATCATGCTGTTCCCACTGGAGTCGGAGCTGGACGTTTTCACCTGAATTTTAGAGATATGAAAATTCCGTTTGAATTCACGGTGTCTCCTCCAGTCATTTCTGGAATGCTGAACACTATTGTTGAAATACATTGAAAACGTAAGGATTTATAGAAGATGGGGGGGGGTGATTACATGATTCAATCAAAAGCGTGGCCTTCCTGATCTGTTTATCCGTGGCCTCTTGCCATCAGTCCTGTAAATACTCATGTGATTTGTCTGTCCTTTTCTTCTCCAAGCAGGCATCTAGCCGCAAGTTCACATGTTTTTATGTGTGTCTCATGCAGATCTTTGATTAAGGGTGCAATCCAGCCTGGAGTTAGGCTGGTACAGTTAGGCCAGCAAAGTTTGGCTGGTACAAGGGCCACTGTAAAGCATGTTTAGACCGCTTGTGTGCTGGCCTCTCTAACTCCCAGAGCGGTCCAAACATACTTTACGGTGTCCCTTGTGCCAGCCAAACGTCGCTGGCCTAACTGTGCCAGCCTAACTCCAGCTTAGGATTGCACGCTAAAGGAAATAACAGACATGAATATTGACCATGTAACAGAGTCCACGCCAAACCAAGTTGCAGGGCTTCTTAAGCATCACTTCTCATTCTGTTGTCAGCTGAGCAAGGTTGCGCTTCCTTTGGCAAACAGCCAAGACTCCGTGTTTCACCAGATTCCCTGCTGGGCCTCCCCAAGGGCCCCAATGCCCACACTAGGCTAACTAGTTTCCCCACAGAGCGGCCTCAGAGTTAGGCAAGAGAGAGGGGGTTGGGTTCAGTTACCCACTGGGCCTCCTCTCTTCCAGCAGCTTTGCTTGGGATCACTGGCTGGTCAGCCTCCTCCAGACTGCCCTCATCACTGGCTTAGCTCCAAACTACCCTAAGTCTAGCACCAACAAACCCCACCACCAAACAACAGGCAGTCAGCTTGCCTAAGGCACAACTGCCTCCTCCATTTGGTGGCTCCAGGGGCATGGCAGACATACAACGATTCCCAATGGTCTTCCCAAACAACCTTACCTTAGCCAGTTCCTCAGTCCTTCAGGCAGTCATCCAGCATTCCATCAGTCCAGCACCTACCTGGTGCCCTCCTCCAGCACCTATCCAGCCCCTCTCCTCCAGCACCTTCCCAGGTGCTTTATTGTAGCTCCTGCCTCCAACTTTATACTGAGGCCAGCCTGTCAGTGGGCAGGCTTTAATTCATCAGCCACACCCATCTGCACCCATGCTAACCTCCCTTCACAGCCAGAGCTCATCAGCCTGCAGCTGTGTTCCTGCTGCAGGAGTTCTGGGATTAACCTCATAATCCCTGATTTACCTGGACAAGGGGCCATTGCTGATACCATTCTCTATCTCCTTGGGGTATCTCCTGCCTTTTCCAATATACTCCGTTCATTATATCAATTTTTTAATCACAATTGTAAAAACATTCAGTTGAGAAGGCTGGTGGAAAAACATTACTGAGGCAGACATCAAAGGAACCCTTGCTTTTAATTAACCCTGAGTGGCTTACAAAAGACAAGACAATTTCTCTGCAATGTCTTGTTTCCACAAAACACCTCTAATGGCAGATAGCAATACTGCTTTGTGTTAATTGCAAGGAACTAAAAAAAATCCCGGCATTTCAATAGCTTCCTCCATCTCTAATCTTAAATCTTTTTCTGGCTGATTCATCTAACAGGAGCCTGCCTTCTTTAAAAGAATTATGCTCACTAATTAAAAAAAAAATCTAAAAGGAAACGAAAAAGTCCACAGACAACAAGGAAGACATTTGCAGACAGCAAAAAGTGCATTGTTTCAAATTGGGCAATGCTTTAATATGCGCTTGATGGCTTTTTAAAAAGAATATATTTTTGCAAAATGCAATTATTTCCTGGACGTACAGTTCCCCATTGTTCCGATCGCATTACTGGCTTGACGCCACGCATTTGTGACAAGCATTTGTACATCGTTCATCTTGCAAAAGTCAAGTAAGGTCAGGCAAGTCAAGGCTTGGAAGTTTGGAGGCTCTGAGAGATGGTGTGAAGACAAAAACGTAGACTGTCGCTGCTTGGAAAAGGCCGGGGGAGAACAGAAGAAACCTCAGTGGCAAAGGCTTCAATGAATAAGATCTGGACTCTGGCCCTGCACCGAGGCCCCGTGCCTCTTCAGTGGCCACACCAGAGCTGCTCTAGCCCATAGGGCACCTTTGTGCACGTAAAAAGGTGCCCCTTGGTGCTGCTCAAGTTCCCACCACCACTACTCACCTGGTGCCTGCCCAGGAAATGCACACTTGTGGTTTGGTGTGTGCTGAGGCCATCCCCTAGAGCATAATCCTAAAAGTTGAGTTAAGCCAGCCCAGTTAGGCCAGCAACGTTTGGCCGGCACAATAATAATAATAATAATAATAATAATAATAATAATAATAATAATAATAATAATAATAATAATAATACTTGGATTTATATACCACCATTCTTAGGTCACCAGATTTCTCTAATGACTATAACTCAAGGCGGTTTACACAGGCAGACTTTATTCAGAAACCCGAAGGTTTTTACAATTTATACAGAAATGTTCTATCTTCCAAGAACTACACACATACAGATGGATCTTTCTGGATTTAGTCCTTCTTTCTGGCCACCCGTTTGTCTTCTTGCTGGCTGATAAGCGGCTTCCCTGCTCCCACCAGAGAAGCAGCTGAACTTTGGCACAACTCCCCCCCTCACAAGGCAGCCGGAGACAGCTCAGCTGTTAATCAGTCGCAATTAACGAAGTCTGCCACTCACAGAGACTTCCGGCTGTCCCGAACTGGCGACCTTCAGATCTTCAGCTCTTATCTTCAGGCAAACGGAGGCATTAACCCTCTCGACTAAATCTTCTGCCCAAGGGACAGAGTAAGGTGTGTTTGGACCACTCCTGGAATCAGGGAGGATGGCGCACGCCTGGCTGCTAATTACGATCGATTGATAATAAATACAGTCAGTTACAATCCAAAGACCACATAGCAGTGGAGAACCACGAAGGGACGTGAAAAGGTCGAAAGGCAAAGTGACCAAGAAGTTCTCGCTGTACTAGAAAGACCGAAGGTTGGTCTGAGGTTGTCTCGTTGTACTATCAGCATGGCCACTTGGGAGAAGATCACTTGGGGGCAAGGGTCTTGTCAACGGCAGACTTGGAACCTTTTCTGCGATTCACAGTGTAATTCCAGGAGGATCAACATTGCAATGAGCATCTTAATCTCATATGAAACACAGCACAATTACATTCTGCTTAAAAAGAGGTGACAACGCCATTAGTGTCACTCGATGGAGAATTAGGTGAAACAATTACCATTGCTTCCCTTTCCCCAAAGAAAGTTATGTCTGTCCTTTCCTCCACCGCACCCCCCGGAAACACAAACACGCCTGTATAATGTGGTTGGTGACAAGAACACAATCTCATGGAATTAGTCAATTTTATTATGGCAATTTCTCAATTGTCAGCTCCCAGATAATACTAATTCCTTCCCTGCCCTGACCATATGATAGTCGCGTGTAACATAATGCAGACTTTAGCGGAAGCAAGAAAACGTTGCAGAAATTTAACTGTGAATGGTAGCATGAGGGCGCAATCCTAAACTGTGCAGGCCTGCGCTATATCCAGAACATCTTGGGAGCAGGCAGGAGTCTCTCTGGGGCAAGGGCACGTGCGTGTCTTTTACCACGGGGTAGACATCCTAGAGATGTGGTGGCACAGCGGGTTAAACCGCTGCTGCTGGGCTTTCCAACCGGAAGGTTGGGAGTTCAAGACTGCGCAACGGAGTGAGCTCCCGTTGCTTGTCCCAGCTCCTGCCAACCTAGCAGTTCATAAGCACGTAAAAATGCAAGTAGATAAATAGGGACCACTTCGGTGGGAAGGGAACGGCGTTCCGTGAACTACGGCATATAGTCATGCCAGCCACATGACCACAGAAGCTTGTCCTCGGACAAATGCCGGCTCTATAGGCTTAGAAACGGAGATGAGCACTGCCCCCTACAGTCGGTCATGACTAGACCATTCAATCGTGGGGAAACCTTTACCTTTTTAGACACCAACCACGTTTATGGGCTCCTCGGATCTGTGCTTGCTGGCCCGGGAGCAATGCAGTACAGTCTTCGGCCGGCACTGTTGGGCTGACACTGCTGCTGGTGTTGGCCCTATGGCAGCAGTGTTGATATGAGGGTGCCAATTGGCGCTCTTATGCCAGCGCTGCTGTCATTGGGCCATCACATTGGGCCAACACACATTGGGCCAACACAACATCGGCTCAGCACAGGAGCTTGGATTGCACCCTGAGCTGAAGAATTTTGGGAGATGGGGTGCTGATCTCATTTGTGCTTTGTTTGTGAACTTTCCGGTTCCCTCTGAATGTCTACTGCAGAGGCATAACTACGGCAGAGCCTGGGGGGCATCTGCCCTGGGTGCTATACCAAGGGGGGCATGACTGCCCCTTAGACTCTGCCCTAATTACAGAAGAGGTGCTGGTGGCTTTGCACAACCTGTTCCTTCTCTTTCAAAGGGAGGCTCCACAGGAGAAGGAATGGTGCATGAAGCCACCATGGCAAGCACTTCCTCCTCCAGGAAGAACTCAGAAGTGACTGTTTTGCACTGCAAGCAGTGCAAGGCAGTCACTTCCGGGTTCTCCCCAGGGGAGGAAGAGGTGCTGGCAGCTTTGCACCCCCCATTTCTTCTCCTCTGGGGAGTGAGAGCCTCCACAAGAGAAGAAGCTGGGGGGTTGCAAAGCCTCTGTATAGAGAATCCGGAGTTGACGTCCCGGCATCACGTAATATTGTGATGTCAGTGCCCTGGGTGCCGGGGCAGTGCATTACACCTCTGAGCTAAAGCCGATATCTGAGTGTAGGTCTATCAATGGTTCAATGGGGCTGGTAGCCTCAGCATCAGCATACCTTTGGAAACTGGTGAAAAACCAGTATCTGGGGAAGGACCGTTGTTGTCAGGCACTGCTTGTGAACCTGCTGTGCATCTGGGATGCTGTGCAAAAGGGATGATGGTCTGGTCCTTGGTCTGATCCATCATAGGCAATTCTTATGACAGCACATCATAAAGAGTGCTGAGTCACCTACTCTTTGGGAGAGTGGAGAGTCTGAAAGAGGCACCCCTCCCATCTGGGGTGCCCTCTCCTTCTGAGATTTGCCACTGGTATGCAGGCACTGAAGAGGTTCTTAGTGTGGAGGGGGCCCATTCTGCAAAGGCTTGGCTCTTAGGATTTCTGTTCTGGAATCTCTGGCTTTGGCCTGGTGCCAGGACCTAGGATGGGCCAGATCCTGGGCCTGATCCAACTGGCCAGTCCCATTAGGATCATACCCTGAGCTGCTGCTCAGGATGGAGACCTGACAATACGGGAGGGAGCAACAACACAGCCGTATTGTCGGTGTCCGTGGTACTGAAGAGGAGTGCGTCAGTCAATCACTGCACAAATATAATGGCATGGGTGAGAAATGTGGTGAATGGGGCCATCACATGGCGGGCTGGCAGGGCATGAGGGGGCATTGCAGGCTGGCAGGGCATGAGGATGGTACAATGCTAGTTCTTCATGTGCTGCAGAGTTTTAAATTGCAGTCACTGGATCACATTACTTACCTGTTATTTCCATGCTCTTTCTTTCTTTTTTCTTTTTGGTCAAGAAAAGGAATGTACTCTTATCCAATTGTCCTTCCGGTACTTTAACAACCACAAATCTCATTAACCGCATCAGGCAGTCTCACGGTCTTATCGTTTCGTCTGGTCTCTGAAGCAGCTAAGATGGTGTTAATCAAGTCCGTGAATGCAAAGGTCATTCCGACATGCACCTTTTACGGAAGTCTCTCCTAAGAAATCTCGAGTCACGACTCTCTGATACGATCTCCCTCGATACCTCAGGCATTCTTTTCTATACCCCTATTATAGAACTTAGCAGTGAATTGAATCTTTTTTTTAACGAGCAGAGTCTTGTTATTCCTGACTGAACTTACAAGTATAACTAATTCTGAAGCTTCATTTGGCCTGATTCTTTGGCCTGACCCAATGCGCAGCAGCAGTGAAGAAAGGAAATTCCACACAGGGATCGTTAGGAGCAGGACTGAGAATCAGACTGCTAATGTTATCTTGCTCTTATATAAATCAATAGTGCTGCCACATTTGGAATACAGCAAGCAGGCCTGGTCTCCGCACTGCTAGAAAGAACCTGGGCCTTCCAAAATAGACAACCACAATGATCAGAGGGCTGGAGCACCTTCTCCAATAAGAACATAAGAACATAAGAAGAGCCCTGCTGGATCAGGGTAGCTTTCATGTCCAGCTTTCTGTACCGCACAGTGGCCCACCAGATGCCTCAGAGAACACACAAGACAATTAGATAAGTGCATCTCATTGCCAATCCCTTGTATCTGGCATTCTGAGGTAAAATTCTGAGGTAAAATTCTGAGGTAAATGTGAGGTAAATAAAATAGAATTTGCTATCTTAAGAACATAAGAAGAGCCCCACTGGATCAGGCCAAAGGCCCATCTAGTCCAGCTTCTTGTATCTCACAGCGGCCCCACCAGGTGCCCCAGGGAGGCATGAGACAACAAGATGCTTGCATCCTGTTGCCACTCCCTTGCACCTGGTACTCTGAAGTAGCCTGCTACTAATGTAAGGACGTTACAACCCTTGATGATCAGAGGGCTGGAGCACAATAATCAGAGGGCTGGAGGAAAGGTTACAACACTTGGAGCTTTTTAGTGTGGGGAAAAGGAGGTTAAGGGGGGGGGGCTTGACGAGCAGTCTAATTCCACCTCTCCCTGCCATTGGCAGAATGTGTGTTCCACCAACAGGAGGAAGAGATGGGCACAAGTCCTCAACAGCCCAATCCAGAGCTGCCCACCTCCTGCAGCTCCAGAGGTACCAAAATGGCAAGCTCTGGATCTTGTGGATGCTGGGATACCACCGGAGGTCTCCTCAGGAGAAAGGAGTGCTCGTGCCCTTACCCTGGGGAGCCCGCAGCCAGTAGCCATGGCTCTCCTCAGCTCTCCTCAGTTCTGCAACCAGTTGAGGAGGCCTGTGTCAAGCCGCCTAACTTGGGAGGAGGTTCAGGATTTGGCAGCAGAGTCGGCCACCATCTCTGCCCCCTCCCATGTCTAACCCTCCCCTCCCCCACCCAATTCTGCCCCCTCTCCATCTCCCCCTGACCCTAAAAGCATCTACTACTGGCCAGTGCTGCTGGAGTTCTGGCCAGCCTCCTGTCCTGTGCTGAGACTCAGTGCTGACTTTTGCTGGCCCAGCACTGACTGCATTGGCACAGGAAGGTTGGTTAGGGACTGAGCTGTGACGAAATTATGTTTGATGTGAAGCTTTCCTCCTCTCACAATAACAGAACTTCCTTTGCTGAAGCGGATGGTCGCATGGGAGATGAAGGAGGGACAAAAGGAGGTGCTTCTTCACGTAGCATGGAACTGGTCACAGAGGCGGATCTACAGGGAGGGCAAAGCTCTAAGTGTTGCAAGGAGCCTTACCCTGTCATGTAAATCCCTCCTCTCCCTTGCTGCTGTAGCCAGTAAGCCATGCCAAGATGTTGCTGTTCCCTGTGAGGATTGGCTAAAATGGTGCAGGAGAGGAGTGATTTCCACTGCAAGGTAAGGCTTCTTGCAACACTTAGAGCTTTGCCCTCCCTTAGATCTGCCTCTGATTGGTCATCCAAATTCGTTTCCACAAGACGCTTTGATGGCCGCTAGGTGGATGACCTTGACGCGGGATTGGACCAATTCATGGAGGACAGCGCTATCAGTGGCTCCTAGGCATGATGGCTATGTCCACCTCTAGGTTCCGCAAGGTCACGCCCTGGAAACCATTTGCAGGAGAGCAATGGTCAGTGAGAAGTTTGCCTTTCTGTTCTGCTTGTGAGCTTCCCAGAGGCAGCTGCTGGGTCACTGTGGGAAACGGGCTGCTGGACTAAATGGTCTGATCCAGCACATATTTTTTTCCCTAGGTTCATTGCAGACAGTTCCTACCCACAGGTAGGCAGAGTACGTTCAACAGCATCTCCTCACATGACTTAGAGCAGGCTCCTTGGTCGGAGGTGGCCCTGAAAGAAATGTCTCTGGCCCCTGTTGATGTTATAACTGGGCTCTCCCAACGTGATAATGGGGCGCTTGAAATTATGAGCCAGATTTGCACATTTTCTCTTCTGTCATTTGCGGCTAATGAGTTTCTCTGGGAGAACAAAGTGCCTGTTTCTGGCCATCATCTACGTAGGGCACAATCCTAACCCTAATAGGCCAGCATAGTTCGGCTCACACAAGGAGCACCGTAAAGGGCATTTGGACCATGCTTGGAGTCAGGGGAGATGGTGCATGTCTGTGCTCCCTCCCGGGTGCCCATGGCCAGAGTTGCCATGGCGCTGCCCTAGCACTGGCAGGAACAGATTACTGCTGGCATTGGAGGTGCGTTACAGTGCCTTGTGCCACACCAGCTCGTACTGCTTGTGCTGAAGGGCTCTGGATGGGACCCCAAAACACTGAGCAGTTCATCTGGAAGGTCCCAATTGGCTCTCTGCTACAAACTCCACAAACTCTAAGAGCTCAATCCTAACCTGGAGTTAGGCTGGCACATGTTAGGCCAGCAAAGTTTGGCTGGCACAAGGGACACTATAAAGCTCCTTCGAACCACTCTCGGAATCAGGGAGGATGGCGCACATCCTTGCCTCTCTAACTCTCTAACTCCAAACTCTCTAACTGCCTCTCTAACTCCAAACGAGAGTGATCCAAACGAGAGTTCACGGTGTCCCTTCTGCTGGCCAAAGTTTGCTGGCCTAACTTGTGCCGGCCTAACTCCAGGTTAGGATTGCGCCCTTAGAGAAGTTCACCGGCATTATGGGAACTGCAATAATCCTGGCCTACATTGTTCGGGTTTCTTAACTGAAATAATTAAAGATAGGAAATACACAACACATTATAGACATTTGTAGGCAAATGTAAGTTCCATATAGTAAACTTAAACTGATCCCAGAAGTCGAGCCATATCACAAACTGCAAAAGTGAACTAAATCAAGAGAATTAGGTAACTCAATGGAAATATTGACCGATCAGACAGCAGCAGTAAAGAAGGCAAACTCTGTGCTAGGGGTCATTAGGAAAGGAGTTGCGAATAAGTCTGTTAATATTATATTGCCTCGAGACAAATTGATGGTGCAGCTACATTTGGAATAGTGCAGAGTTCTAGCTGTCATCTCTCAAAAGGATCTCATAGAACTGGAAAAAGTGCCAGGGAAGGTCAGCAAAGTGATCATAGGGCTGGAACTCCTTCCTTCCAAGGGAAGGCTACATCATTTGGGGCTCTTTACCTTGGAAACAAGGAGATTAAAGGGGGACATGATTGAGACTTACAAAGTCAGGCATGGTGTGGAGAGAATGGATACAGAGACGTTTTTCTCCATCTCTCATAATGCTAGAACAGGGGTCAGTCGGGATAATCGATGGGTGGGGAATGGAGGATGAACAAAAGGAGGCAGTCTTGCCTCACAGCACATAATGTGCTTGCTGAATTTGTAGCCATTAGGTGTGGTGATGGTTGTGAGTTTAAATGGCTTTAAGGGGAAATTGGAAAATTGGACTAATTCGTGCTGGATAAGTCTTTGCTAGTTACAAAGGCTGTATACAAAGGCTGTAGGTTTAGCAGCAGTATGCAATGATGCAACGGTGAGAGGGGTGTATGCTTTTTTCCCATGATCCTGGGTTTTCCAGAGGCAGCTGGTGGGCCACCGTTGGATGTGGGCTATTATACTAGGTAGACCTCTGCCCTGATCTAGCAAGGCTATTCTTATGTTGATACCACACTACGTTGCTGCAAGACTTACAGGGCGCAATTGTAACCTCGAGTTAGGCTGGCACAGTTAGGCTAGCAAAGTTTGGCTGGCACAAGGACCACTACACTGTAAAGCGCGTTTGGACCATGCTCGGAGTAAGAGGGGATGGCACATGTCTGTCCGCTGGCCTCTCTGACTCCGTTTGGTCCAAACATACTTTACTGTGTCCCTTGTGCCAGCCAAACTTTGCTGCAGTCTTTCTTTATAAGGGAGGTGCCCCAGCCCCCTAATCATTTTTGTCGCTCTGTTCTGCACCTTGTCTGCACCTTCACTATGCCCTTTTTGAGATGTGGTGACCAGAACTGTACGCAATACTCTAGATGTGGCCTTACCATTGATTTGTACAATGGCACAATAATTTTGGCTGTTTTATGCTCAACCCCTTTTTTAATTAGAGCAGGACAGGAAGTACCATTTCCAGTTGTTGCTCTGGCTCCTTCCGGGTAGGAAATATAAGGATTATGGGCCAAATGATTGACATGCCATACAAACATCACAGTCCACAAACAGATGATGCTGGGTGTGGCAGTTAGGCTCCGCCCAATTGTCATCCTACAACCCACCCACAACCGTCACCACCACCACACACCAAACTTGCCCTTGGGTTCCAAAGGGAGGGGTGAGTTGCTTTTCTTGCAAGGCTTCACTTGCCTTTGGAGCCTTTGGTTTGCTGAACCTCAAAACACTATAGATTTGCTAACTAATATTCTTGTGGGCAGCCCAATCCTAACCTGTGTTGGGGCAGGCCAGCAGGCCAGCTGGCCTGAGCTATATCCAGTGCGGATTAGGCAGTGGCTGGAGCTCACTTAGAGATAAGGGAACATTTTCCCACACCCAGCCAGCTCTGTGGGGCTGCTCAGACCTGCGCCAGAGAAATCGCTAGCGCAAATTGAAGCTGCTGGATCAGGCCCGCCCACCCTGGGGATGGGGGCTAGGATCAGCAGTGTCATCCGGCAACGAGCTGCCGGAACGCTAGGCGGGACTTACTGCCTGATTGGCTGCCCGTCCGTGATGTGTTGCCACCTGCCCGCCTGCTGCGCGGGCACCCCTGGCTTCGGAGGGGGTGCCCGCTTGCCTGGGGAGCACGCCGGGTGCCTGGGCAAGCCGCGGAGGGGCGCGCCAACTGGAGGGAGCCCGCACAGCGGGCGGGCAGGCGGCGACACGTCACGGACAGCCTGTCAATCAAGCGGTAAGTCCTGCCTAGCATTCCGGCAGCTCGTTGCCGGATGACACTACTGGCTAGGATCCTCCCCTTCCCCGGGCAGGCTCTTCCCACTCTCTGTCCTCCCTCCACCCCATTCCATTCCCTCCCGCCATCCCCTGCCCTCCCCAAGCCCCCATGCTGGCTGAACTGGCCAGTGTGGGAGCAGCATACTTGTGCTCTGTGTCTTAGCCCCTGGGCCGGCACTGCTGCCTGCATTGGCCCAGTGGCTCCACATGCGGTGCAGACACGCCTTACAGCACATTTGTGACCATGCTGGGCTAACGCAAGCAACCTGCATCGGCCCACGGGCAAAATGGAATTGTGCCCTTCGTTTCCTTTTCATTTGATGAAGACTTCCATGAAAATCAAAACTTGGGAGTCTTCCACACTGGCCTGAATGCCCCCCCATGTTCTATCTGTGTGTATGCCTTATTTACCAACGCTACCATCACAACAAATGGGTATATCCAGTGATGTCATGCAGGGGGAATGCGGGGGAACTCAGTTCCACTAGTTAAAATTAGGGCTGACTCCTCCCACTTCACTCTCCCCCCCTCCCCCCTCCCCATTCCTGTGCAAAGAGCTTTTCTTCTTGGTTGGCCGGCACTCAGAGGGTTAAAGGGAGCGACTCCAGATTCCTAGGGGGGGGGCGAAGGCAGTGATGTCATTCAGGGGGAACGGACCAGAATGGGCGTTCTGGATCCTAACGGGCTCCGTGGCTGGTTCCGGGTTCCCGACAAGTGCCAATCAAAAGTGAGTTCCTGTTCCTAAATCATTTGAATGACACCACTGGGTATATCATATTCTCAGCTTTGTACTTCCCGTCCCTCAAAGGAACAGCAATATGGCTGAAAAGCACAATGAATTCCAGATAATTCCCGCGTCATATACACTCTCCTTTCAAAAGGGGTTTCAATGGCTTTGTTTAGGAGCCTTAACTGTATGGTTGTTAAACCGCGAAGTATATACTCGGCGTCGGAAGAGCACCGTGCAAAATTAGCTATTTAAAAACCAAATTTACACCTGAAGGCAATGCTTCTCTTTGCTATTCATTCTCTGAAAACGAACAATCTTTGCAATTACCTTGAGAGTTGAAAACAGTCTTTGTCAAAACCGAGAGGAATTGCTGTTCCCGAGCTGCTATTAATGTAATCCTGAACTGTTTACTATTTAAAACAACTTACAATTACTGTACATTTTTATAGCACACGCTTTAAAACATGTCTCGAGGTGAAATGGGTATTTTACGGTATTTCATGGTGCAGCTCAGCTATGGAGCAGTTTGTCAATGTCGCGTGGCTGCGAGGAGGGGAGAAAAGAGACGGCAACTTGGGATATGTAGCAGGAAGGGAACACAAGGGGTTATTTAAATAGAAATAAATGAAGGTGTCTCTGGGACAAGGGTTGTATTTATTAGCAGCCCAATCCGATCTAAATCCATGGGCAGCAATGCAGCATCATTTGTGCAATTACTGCTGTATCCCGCAGGGGATTTTTGGCTGCTGGAAGTCTCCTCGAGGCAAGGGGACATTTATTCCCTTGCCCTAGAGTAAGCCACAGCAGCCTCAACTGGTCACTGGCACAATTCCTAGTTGATCCATGCAGGCCCAGGAAGGGGGTTTAGGGGAGAGGGGCAGGTTAGAAAAAGGTTACAAAGACAGGCAGCAGAGGGAGAGGGTTGTGTCACCCCTTCCCCACCAGGTGGCGCCTGAGGCATTTGCCCCTTGGCCCCCCCCCCCAGGCATGCCACTGTAAGAGCCATTATTACCTATTTTGTTTATCAGGTCCTACTAACAGTATTGTGCCATTCATCAATCATAGGCTTGGCTTACCCACATATAGAGATAGCTTGATATGAACAAGAAACAACACATCCTTGATTCTTGAGACCCAGTCTTGAGACCCATTCAGCAGGCTGTACTAACCAATGCAAGGCCCCTAGGCTTTCAAATACGTTGGGCCCCTCTGAAACTCTACAGGAAAGCTTCTGCCACACTAAATGGAAGCCTAGATGCCTTTAAGAGGGGATTGGACAGATTTCTGGAAGAAAAGTCCATCGTGGGCTATAGGCCATGATGGATTGTGCAACCCCCTTACATTAGTAGTAGGCTACTTCAGAGTACCGGGTGCAAGGGAGTGGCAACAGGGTGCAAGCATCTTGTTGTCTCATGCCTCCCTGGGGCACCTGGTGTGCCGCTGTGAGATACAGGAAGCTGGACTAGATGGGCCTTTGGCCTGATCCAGCGGGGCTCTTCTTATGTTCTTAATCAACAGGTACTTATATACCGCTTTTGAACATCCAGACATGCCAACTTGATGGGCACTAGTCCCTGTGGGGCCCCTAGGCTTCAGCCTACTCAACCTAATGGTAATACTGCCCTGCCAGTCAGACATTTGTATGCATGGAGGACCATGTGCACCTGACTTCCATGCATTCACTATAAGGTCCTGAAAGAACCCTTTGCTGCATGAGGGATCTCACTTTTTTCAGAGTTCTGGCTCACGTGACGAGAACCCAGTGCTTGGAGCCCTTTTACTCTTCGTAATTTGTATCTGTATTTTATTCTTACCAGTGTTTATCGTACTTTTATCCCAAGATTGCAAGCAGTGAACAATGAGACAAAACTGATCTAACCACCACAAGTCAATACAAAACGGAACAGAGATGGAAAATTGATAAGAATAACAGCAGGGAATAAAAATCTATGGAAATAGCCCAAACAAACAGAGAGCATTAAAGAAGGGTCCGTCCTTAATAGAGCAGAGCAGAATAAATGCATCTTCATCAGCCCCCCACCACAGTTGCACTAAGGGACGTGGTGGCGCAGCGGGTTAAACCGCTGCTGCTGCGCTTTCTGACCGGAAGGTTGGGAGTTCAAGACTGTGCGATGGAGTGAGCTCCCATTGCTTGTCCCAGCTCCTGCCAAGCTAGCAGTTCATAAGCATGTAAAAAATGCAAGTAGTTAAATAGGGACCACTTTGGTGGGAAGGTAACGGTGTTCCGTGCGCCAAGGCATATAGTCATGCCAGTCACATGACCACAGAAGCTTGTCCTTGGACAAAACGCCGGCTCTCCAGCCTTTGAAACGGAGATGAGCACTGCCCCCTACAGACGGTCATGACCATTTGGTCATGGGGAAACCTTTACCTTTACAGTTGCACTGAAGAGCTATGTCTTGATGTGATGGTTCAGTGGACTTGATGTGATAGTTCAGAGGACTGGACCAGATGGGAAACCCAAGAGACAATTCTCCAGGGCAGGTGCCACAACTGGAAAAGCCCTTGGTCTTCACCCCTTCACATCCCCATCAGCCAGGGAACACGGAGCTGGCTCATGGGGAAAAAAAAATTACCTGTGAGTACCACCTTGTGATGCCACTGACCTCTCATCAGGCACTTAGATCATCATGGGAGACCTCAGGTGTTTGTGAATGCACCAGATCTTTACAATCCTTCCACAGGACAAAGGAGCACCAGCATTGTGACAGACGTGCAAAAAGAAAAGGGAAGAGTCATCTCTGCCCCTTCCAGAACGGCTGTGACAATTTTTGGCAGGTGACCCAAAAGTTCTTCAAGCCCTCCACTTTGAGGCACTATTATCCAGTCTTCCCCTGCCATCTGGTCTGTTTTTTCCAGAGACCAGAAACAAACAGTCCGGTTATTTATTTTGGGCAATAACTAAATTCTATTTCCATTTCTTGAAGCGCCTGAGGCAATGTAGAAAAGCATATAATGCACTATGCAACCAATTAAAATAAACAGCGTCTGAGCATCAGAACAAAGGTCAACAGAGAAATACACACAACCCAATCTTATGGGCTCATAGCGCTAACAGAACAAGCATCCTGACAGTGCTACTTGCTTTACTGATGGTGTAAAAGCCGGGATTGGGGAAGGGATAGGATTGGACCGTAAATATCCCAAGGCTGGAAGTAGATTTTCAGCACAAATGTCACACAGAGCTCAATCCAAACCTGGAGTTAGGCCAGCACAGTTAGGCCAGCAATGTTTGGCTGGCGCAAGGGCCAATGTAAAGTATGTTTGGACCACTCTTGGAGTCAGGGAGGATGGCGCACGTTTGTGTGCTGGCTGAGAGTGGTCCAGACATACCTTATGGTGCCAGCCGAACTCCAGGTTAGGATTATGCTCACAATTATACCAAAATGACCCACCGGCCTACTTCAAGTCAGATGCATCGCTAAAGAAGTACAAGGGGGTGCAATTGCACCTGGCAACAAGCTTGAGGGGGGCAACAAGCTGAGCTTGACACAAGTGGCCAAAATTGTGAACCTTGGTATGTGTGAATAACACCAACATGTTATCTGTCATTGGAAAGGTAAGAATGCAGTGAAACAAACCAGAGTGGAATATCTTTACTCTATCAAAAGTTATGGCCCCTAAAACCTGAAAACAAAAATACGATGGTCATGTACAAATTGCAGTTTGTTAAAATTGTGTTTATTAGAAATAATGCTGTCTCACTGCACGAACAATGGAGTTCACCAGCAGGGCTGGGCTTATACCAGCTCAGACTCCCATTGTGCAAAGAAGGTCACGATTTGGCGAGGAGAGACAGCCTTGGTTTGCTTTTTTAAAAAAGTTATGTTCCTATTTATTTGAATATAGCTGCATCCCATTTTTTCATGTTAATTTTGAACTCAACAAAAGAGACAAAAGCAACTGCAAAGAACAGCAGAGCAATGAAGTTATGCAAGCGCAAGAAAGGGGGGGGAAGCATTTGATGTCTCAGCGAGGTGTGGGTCACCATCTTCCACAAGGCATCCGCCCCTCTGTGTGAGCAAAAGGGGAAGGGCTCTTTGGGAGTGGTGCCTACCGCCCCCATACATTAATAATACTTCAGTTTTTCTATAGCTGCCTATCAGGAACATCGTTGTAGCAATCAAAAGGGTTTCAAAAGGGATGAAATTCAGGGTGCAACCCTAACAAACTTTCCTGGGGCAAGGGAAATGAAGCTCCGAGGTAAGGGAACAAACATTCCCTTACCTTGAGGAGGCCTCCGTGACTACTGTTCCACTGCAGGACATAGCACATGCCCCATTGGCACAGCTACGCCAGTGCTGGAAAATTGGTTAGGATTGCGCCCAATTCAAGGCTGGCAATGTTTCTGGAGGAAAAGTCCATTGTGGGCTATAGGCCATGATAGGTTGTGCAATCTCCTTATGTTAGTTCATAAGGCTACCTCAGAATGCCAGGTGCAAGCGAGTGGCAATAGGATGCAGGCGTCTTGTAGTCTCGTTTGCTCCCTGAGGTACCTGGTGGGCCACTGTGAAATACAGGATACTGGACTAGATGGGCCCTTGGCCTGATCCAGCAGGGCTCTTCTTATGTTCTTGTGGCAAAGGTTGGGATTGCTGAGCAGCTGGGTAAGTGGATGAATGGGTGGGCCCACCGCCTATTCCTGAGACCATCTCTGAGCCGAAGAGCTCCTGTTACAAAATTCCCCTTCTGTAACCTGGGGTTAGTAGATCAGCAATTTTCAACTAGTGTGCCGCCACACCTTGGAATGCCGCGACAGGTGCCACAGGTTCGCTGTGTGAGTTTGGAGCACATCGGTTGAAAGTCACTGGAAAAAACTTCTCCCAGTTTCTGTGACCCTGTTTCTAAAGCAAATATCAATTGTCAGAGATTGTCTGTCCTTCTCGGCAAAACTGGCGGAGGGAGAGGAACAGATGTTTAGGGTGCAATCCTAACCAACCTTCCAGCACCAGGGTAAGGGCAGTGCAGCTCCCATGTAAAGGAACAAAGGAATTGCCCCTCCCACCCCACCCCACCCTCAGCGCTGGGAATTGCTCCATTGAGGAGCACACCAGATGCAAGGGAGGACAGGCAGGCAGGCCAAAAAGTGCGTCACTTTCCCCCCAAGTGCCCTGCTGCAGCCAGCAGTCCTATTAATGATACTGCAACAAGTCCAAGAAAGGAAAAAAAGAAAGAACTGTGGCAGGGAGAAATGCCGTGGGCAGCGCAATCCTAAACCCCACGCAACATCAGCGCAACGGGGTTACGCGGACGCTGTGCCCATAGCGCCGATGCGGGAGCGCCGATCGGCACCCCCACGTTGGCACTAACGCAACAGGACCAGCGCTATTATTGATTGATTGATTGATTGATTGATTGATTGAATTTCTATCCCGTCTTTCTGCCCCATGGGCACCCAAGGCGGCTTTCAACATTAAAATCATCACTTTAAAAACCACAAGTTAAAACAATGTTAAAAACAATATTACAACAGTTAAAAATGTAAAACCTGCTGTGCCCGCGTTGAACCTCTCTCGTGCCGAATGAAGGCGGATGGTGCGAGGGAGGCTCCATTTCAAGGTGGGGGGGGGATTGGAGGGAGGGAGGGAGGGAGGGAGGCGGGGCGGGACTTGGGCGTGACATGGGCGGGCTCGGGAGTTGTTCATACGGCCACCTCCTAAGCCAGTCAGGGAGGCCACACGGCCCCAATTTGGGCCACGCGGTCTCCTTAGATCTGCGCCCGCTCTTTAGCAGGTGCAGATCTTTAGCAGCGCACGCTCACTTGCCGCAGGGAGGCTCCAGCCTCCACCTACCCAGCGCTGGATAGGGTGCTGGCTGGCCGGCGCTTCTACCCCAGTGCTGGGTAGGATTGCGCCCTCAGTGAAATAATAATTAATAGTAGTCTTTGCCAAATTTCCTAATCTTTTATTCTGCAAAAGTACACAGGCCAGTGAAGCACAAGTGTGACGTCCGTAGTATTGTGCTTTCAAGTAGCCCCCGTTTTGTTTGGGATGTCCAGAGAACAAATATTGGCTTGAAAGCATCTGTCCCATTAAAGCAATTATATGATTTCTTTTTTTCTCTTAGCAAGCTCTAGGTGGAGACATTTATCTGCAGCATTTAAATTTTTATTTTAAACAAAGCTCAGCAGAATAACATGCTGGGAGAGAGCGAGAATGGGGACGAGTTGGAAATTCATTTTCACTTCCTCGTGTGCACCGCAACCCATATAAATGATTTAAGAACAATATTTTGTGCAAATGAGGTGGATAAACAACGATACCGACGTATTTACCAATGCGCTTTCCTAAATGAGGAGATCGCTGTATGCTTCTCTACAATACACTATATATTTCATCTTCAAAAATATATACACTTGTCGATGATTCTCAACAGGTTTTGAAAAAAAATTGAATAATCATTAAACCAAATATAGGAATTGTATATTTCACTCACGGTGTTTCTGCAAGTGATCACCATAGATTTAATTTTTCCTTTCATTCCACCTGTGTGTCCTTCAGCAGGCAGCTTCCCAGCTTGTTAGGGATAGTAGTTGTACTCCCTTTCTGATAGTGTAGAATAAGCAGGCAGTTTCACACGGGAAGACCTGGCTGCAAAACACTGCACATTCCCATGAGCTCATAGTGTTCTAAGGGTCACCCCATTGGGTAAGATGGGGCACAAGGGGTCTTCAGGTATCCACCTACCAGATATACTCTGGCTGCATCCCTTTGTTCTGTTGTTAGAAGGAGTTTTTCACTGTGTGTGCTTAAGATGTAAAGCTGCACTGAAACGGCCGCCTGCGAGCGGCATAGACTTCCCCGGCTTCCTAGCCGGCAGATTGAACCTTTGTACCTTTCTCACTTTCGCTACAATAAAGAGACTTTGTTATGGAAATGTGGCGATTGCTTCAATCCTTCGCTTCGGAGCGCTAAGGCAAGGCGCTGGAATGGGTCTCCAAGCCCCCAACTCTGCTACTATTTACACAAATACACAACACAACTTAGGGTGCAATCTGGAGCATGGGCGATAGAACTGTACCACCCACATGGGTGTCACAAAACGTGCCGCAAGGAACTTACAATGTGGGTGGGAAGCTTGTGCCTCCTGCGCTGCCGCATTGCCTGCCCCTCACTGCCTGGAAGCAGCAACACAACACCAGCAAAAGATAAGGTTACCTCTTTCCAGTGTTTCAGGAATTCTGGGCAGGGGCCCACAGGGCAGTATTATCCCTTAGGCCAGTGGTGTCATCCAAATTATTTAGGAACAGGTACTCACTTTTGATTGGCATTTGTCGGGGTCCGCCCACTGGAAGTGACGTCATAAGCTGGAAGTGATGTCGTGGCAGGAAGTGAGGTCATAGCCGGAAGTGATGTCATGCCAGGAAGTGAGGTCATAGCCGTAAGTGAGGTCATGATTGTTGCTATGGGTGTGATCATGTTTGTAATAACTTCAGCTGGTGGTTAGTGTTGATTTAACTTCTATTGCTTTGCTTTCTAGAGATGTGTATAGATATATTTTGCTTCAACTCTTCCCTGGTTAAATAGGCTAGACTGTACTAGATTGTGAGCCCTTTTGGGACAGAGAGCCATTTAACTTTAATGGTAAATGCAAGGAGCCTGCAAGGAGCAGGAGGGGGAACGGGTGACCAAAAAAAGACCGTGTGGGGGCTGGGGCTGGGGGGAGGCTGCGGGAGGAACCGGGATGCTGGATCTGCGCGGCTGGAGGGAGCGGGAGCCCCAGGCAGCCTACCTTCTCACACTTGCTGCCTTATTCCCGGGTCTCCCTCGCTGCTGCTGAGCCAACTATCCAACGGGGCCAGCTTCGAGTGGGCGGGGCCAGCTCAACTTCTAGGAACTGGTACTCGCGTAGTGGTGCATAGTGGGTGCATGACATCACTGCCTTAGGCTGACTAGGCTGAAGCCTAAGGGCCCCACAGGGACTAGGGCTCATCAATTTGGCACTCTTACCTGTGCCCTAACCTGCCCCAATGTTGGCGCACAAGGCCCGAGTTGGTTGCTCTCAGCAGGCAGCCGTGAGCTATCCACCCCGCCACCCGCAGGGAACCAAGCCACAGCAGTGCAACAGCTCCTCCGAGGGCCCGGCCCCGATGCCCGGCTCGGGCCGATGCTCTTGGGCTGAGTGGCACCTGTGCACTTGGCCACCTGCCAGCCCAGCTCCCTGAGGCAGGTGGTACAACACCGACACACTCCTCCTTCCTCCCAGGTGGGGCAGGGCTCCCGCAGTGCCAGCTGGACGGTGGCCCGAGCTGCCCGCCGTTTTGGGAGTTGGGGGAAGATGGGGGAGGAGCAGAGGGACGTTGGTGAGGTGAGGAGCAGTAACAAGGGACAGTAACAATGGCTAGGGGGACGCCCTCCTTTTTCTGAAGAATTCCGGATGGGGCTGAAAATACCCGAGTCTAGGGGGCTGGCCATGGGTTAATACAGCCCTGGCAGGGTCGGAGGGTGTTCCAGGACAGGGGGGAGGGGTGGAGCACGGGGTGGGGCCAAAGCTGAGTTTCGCTGCCAATCCTGAACTCTGTGTCAGGCTGTGCGGCCCTCACCCCTACGCCGGTTAAATAGCCGGCGTAGCGATGAATGGACCTCTCGCCTGCTCGCACCCTTACTGCAGGGAAAGGGGACAAGCGCCCCCTTCTCCCGCAGAGCCTCCTGCGCTTGGCTGCTACAGGATGCAGCGGTAGCCCCCTGGCAGTTGAGCACCACCACCCCCGACTGCCCCCGTATCTTAATGATATGATATTGTTCATTTTCCATCCCTTCCACCAGAGGTTCCCAAACTCCCTGGGAGAGTGTGGGACCTTGTAAGTGCCTGCGGGGGAGGAGAGAGGGAGGGAGGGAGGTGCCGGTGCTCCTGTGATTGGGCCGGCACTGGGAAAAAGGAGCTTTCTTTTAGACTTACTGGGGGTCACGCTGGCTATCTGGAGTGTGGGGGGAGCCCGTGGACCCCTCGCAGGTCTCCCCCCACCTCAGAAACGCTTCATATCACAACTGCGAACCACTTCCCATTTTTGGCTGGAAAAACAGAAAGAATATTTTATTTGTAAGTAATAACCAGGAAAAGACCCTCAAACAGGGACAAACAGAGCCCCGAGTGTGCCCATGGCATAGCGATGAAACCGCGCCCCCAGCACGTCGCCCTGCCCCCGTGCGTCACCCAGCCACGCCTCCCTGCACCCAGAATAGCTCCATTTTGGAGTGGAATGGACGCCAGGGAGGGAGGGCAGGCCAGACAGCGCACGGGTTAGTCTGCTGACTCTGCGCAATGGCGCCCCGCCACTGCCGGCGCCCATGGCTCGCGCCACCCCAGGCTACACCCTTCCTCCGCCTCTGCCCTCAAAGATCTTCCTACCTTTATGCATGCTTTCAAACTGCAGGCGCTCAGCTCCTTGCAGGCCAGTTAGCTTGCAAACTGCTGTGTTCTGCAGGGTAATTCCCAGCTACAGTATTGATTTTTGAATAGCCTCAGGGCTTGAGGCAGTTAATTATCTGAGCTTCCCATCACCCTTTGGTGATCCACCAATAGTCAGGTTGCGACCCACCAGTAGGTCCCAACACACAGTTTGGGAATCCCTGCCTAAACGTAAGAGACGGTAAGCACCTTTTGCTGCAACAAAGTTCTGTTCACTTAAGTTGTCCCACTTCAGAGCTGGCCCCCCATGGAACTTGCCCTAACTTAGTGTTCTTCAAACTGTGGGTCGGGACCCACCACCTGATGTCAGGTGGATCACAGTAAGCTGGTAGCAGCCATCTTGGAAGCTATTGCCATATTCCTGTTGTGAGTGTTCAGTTTGAACTTCCAAGTGAGAGTTTTTTTTTAACAATGTTTTTAGTTGGTAATATTAGTTTACATAATATTTTGACCTACTCTGGCTTTCTGTCAGAGATGTTTCATGGCTGTGCAATTGCTGCAGTCCACGTTTGCGTTCCAGAAGTGTCATTAGATTACGTTACAATGATGACACTTCCTGCTTGATTATGTCACTTCTGGCTATGACATCACTTCCAGGTTAATGACATCACTTCCAGTGGGTCCGGTCACGAGTGCCATTCTAAAAAGTGGGTCCTGGTCTTAAAAGTTTGAGAACCTCTGCCCTCGCTGTAAAAAAGTATCCCCTAAGCTGGTACCAAAAAAACCCCCAAAACCTGTGGGTGGTATATAGGGACAGTTGAACGGTGTTATGCTGTGGTGGGTTCTAAGGTGGGGTGTTCTGGTTTGTGCTGTGTTCTAGGTTGGGACTAAGCCATCATTGTATCATCATAATGATAGCAGAAGATCTAGCATTTGACTGGACTCCAGGTCTGTATGGAACTTCACATGAGGTTTATCCAACCATCAATGGGACTTGCTTGGAGCATGCGCTGCAATGCTATCATCAGAGAATCAGACCACGTTGGATTTTTTTTTTTAAAGAGTGGCTTGCTGTGTTGTGTGTACGGCACAGGAATACCTTCCACTCTGGCCCGCCTTGCCTTCTGTCGCAGCACGCGTGCCAGTGCTAAATGGAGTGTGTCCCTGTTGCCATGACAACCAATCAAAATTCATGAAAGGACCGATTTGACCGACTCTGGCCAGGGACATTTTATTTCGTTTGAGTGTACAAAGGGAAAAGGTCTACCTTTCATCTGCTCTTTTTTTTTTTTTTTTTTTTTAGGGGCAGTGGATTGAATGGTTGCAATGCCATTTTCAGAGTCGCAATGTTAAACAACATTGGTTAATTGCTGGCAGCTGGCACAACTACTCCATTTGCTGAAACAAAACCCTGGGAAAAAATAATGAAACTGGTGAAGATCCAGCTACGATCTATACTCGGCACGTTATGTAAGGTTATGAAACTAGGTGCCACCTGCCTGCTGCTTGTCAAGACATGCCACTCTATTGGCTGAGTAGCTCTGATGTCATGGAATGTTCAAGAGCATTCCAGTCATTCCAAGGTTCAGAAAGATGAACCTAGTCAGCTCATAAACTTTCCTTCAATATGAAGTGAGTCTTGGCAGCCTGAGAATTCTTCTCCAGCTTGCAACACAAAATAAGTTTCTGTACATGCACAGAGAGTGCTTTTAAACAAATCAGTTTCATTTCAGATGCTGGACACCAATTAATACTCGTATATAAGCAGACAAATTCTCTCTAAAAAGGGGCTTTTAAGGTTCCAAGTAGTAGTAGGTAAACTCAGTGGTATTCCAAAATGTTGGTGGGGGAAAAAAGAAGCAAGGCAACCTCAGGACTTGGTTTAAAAATGGATAAAATGTTAAGCCTCTCGGAACCACTACAATTCACATGACAAGCCACTGCACACAGCTACAAAAAACACCACACAAAATGTTGCTGAACATTTTCCAAAAATACTTTTAAAGGATGAGCTGAGGACAGTTCACACCTCACTAATTTTGGCTCCTGAAAGTTGTGTTAGTAGCAAAGTTGTAACTTTCATAAGCATTGCAAAATATCACTTAGAGTAGGGGGGGATGGGACCTTAAGGGCAGGAGTAGCTGTGTACTACTGGGAGGAAATGAGGACAGAAATGGAGGAGGCTGAGGACTGGGGAGCTGAACAGAAGCTTGAATCCCTGGTTTCCGTCACAGAGGAAGAAAAGAGCTTCAAAAAATTGTCGGTGAAAAAACTATTTTGGGTGTCGTCATGCTACAGACAAGCCCGAGGCATGAAGCCCTGACAGCTAGGTGAAGCCACAGTGAAGCCCTGACAGCTAGGTGGTGTTCACAGAGCCTGATTGCCCCTGGCAGGGTTGTTGGGGTAGCAAAATACAATATACCAAGCAATGACCCAATAGTTACTGCCTACCTTCCAGCTATTCAAACATGAAAAGTGGTACTCATTTTAAAACTATACGCTATGTACACAGTCCTTTGGAAATAGCTGCTTGGGATACATTATCAGCAAGCAAAAGGATAAGCTCACCTTCTCCGTGTTAATTATCTGAGCCTGGGCAGGAGGTGCAGTCTGGTGCTGAACTGAAAGGTTATCAGGAGATGCTAAGCAGGAGAGATCCCTGCTGAATTCTGAACGGGAGCAGGGGTGTAGCTAGAGATGTGCGGGGGGGGGGGCAATTGCACTGGGCAACAAGCTTTAGGGGGCCAACAAGATGAGCTTGATACTAGTGGCCAAAACTGAAAACCTTGGTATGTAAGAATAACACCATCACGTTATATACCATTCAATATGGAATTCAATGCAAAATGCAGTGAAACAGATGGGAGGGTAATATCTTTACTCTATCAAATGTTATGGCCCAAAAACCAGAAAACAAAAATACTATCAGGTTAAAAATGTGTGTTTTAGGAATAATACTGTCATGTTATATATAATTCAGTGCGGAATTTCATGCCGAATGCAATGGAATTAATTGGAGTGTAATATCTTTATTCTATCAAAAGCTATGGCCAAAAAACCCTAAGAAAATGAAAATACAACGGTGATGTCACTTCCTGTTGTGATGTCACTTCCGGGGCTTCATTTTGCCCTCTGCACTGGGCTGCACTTTCATGAGCTACGCCAGTGGATGGGAGACACCAGTAAAGCGGACAAAGCGGTCGTGAGAGAACAGAGCCAGAAAGAGCGGCGGTCGTGACCTCATCATGAGTGATGCTGCAGGAATGCAGAGGAATTGAGAGAGTCAACTTCGAAAGAAAGATTGATTAGCAGCTTGGCCGAACCCTGCTCCTGCTGGAAACTCGCAAGACACACCCAGGGCCAGATGTCATATATGATGATGTCAGCGGCGTCATGCAGCCAGAACGCTGGGCGGGAGGAACGGGTGAGCGGCAGCCCGCCGTTGCGTACCACTCCGTTTTGCCATCTTCCCCGCCCCCGGGGCGGGGAAGATGGCGAAATGGAGCGTTACGCAACGGGCAGGCTGCCGCTCACCCGTTCCTCCCGCCCAGCGTTCCGGCTGCATGACGCCGCTGGATGACCTCACCATGAAGGATGTCATCTGAAAAGTAAAGGACTCTGACACCGCCTACAGAGCAATTATGGTAGAAGCTCATTTGAAGAAAACATTAATGTAGTATAGCCTGGCTATGTGAACCACCTTGAGTTTGTAAGGCTCTCATGGTGTGCTGTGAGAGTCAATAACAAAGGCGGTATATAGATTATCCTTATCATAATCTCTGTTGCTCCCTTCCAAAGCTGATTTTCCATGTAAAAAAGAGGTCCTGGGCTGCAGTTACACAGTAGTTCCCAAACTATGGGTTGGAACCTACCAGTGGGTCGTAAGCCAATTTCAGGGAGTCGCAAAGCACCTACAGCAGCCACATTGCAAATATGGAAAGATGGGCTGCTGGAAAGAGGGAGGTCTGTGTGGTTGTTTTGCTTGTGCCAAGGCTGTAAATAGACTTTTTTTCTCTTTCTGATTCACTTTGCTATTGGAAAATGGCTGAGAAATAACCTGACTGCAGCATTCTCAGGAAAGCAGCAGGCTCTGGCATCACAATGATGGCACTTCCTGCCGCGACATCACTTCTGCTGGGTCCTGGACAGAGTCATTCTAAAAAGTGGGTCCCGGTGCTAAAAGGTTTGA
The DNA here is from genome assembly GCA_029204185.1 of Lerista edwardsae. Classification (NCBI taxonomy): domain Eukaryota; kingdom Metazoa; phylum Chordata; class Lepidosauria; order Squamata; family Scincidae; genus Lerista; species Lerista edwardsae. Next base: position 744,581 of record JAJKFI010000063.1, read on the forward strand.
GAACCTCTGATTTACACTGATCATTGTATAACATGAGCTGCTCTTGTGACACGTCCAAGGTGAGCTCAAAAGGACAGCATAGGTGTGTCCAGTGTGATGCCCGCATGTGGCATAAGTGGGTATTTGCCTCTGGTTCTCTTTCTAAAACCTGAACTCTGTTTTCCAGGGCTTAACTGTGGATGCAATATGCAGCTGTCCAACTGGATGCGCATAAATTCCTTGTGGTCCTCTTGTCCTTCATTCACACACTCTGGATCAGTCCTGAGCATAGTTTGCCCTCTTGCTTAGTTTGATAACCGCTTGGCATGTTCTGCCTTTCCATCCTTACACATTGCTGAAGGCTTTTTCTTTTTCCCCTGCTGTATGATTGCCATTTACCTGGCAATAGTCTACCCCAAACCAGTTCTAAAAGCAGGGTGAGATGAACTGAGCTTTCTTTCTAAAACCTTATGAAACCTTAGCGTTTAATAGAATTTCAATCTGACAACAGATCTGGTTGTCATTATTGCAGAAGTGCTTCAGCTCAAATGTTTTTAGCAGCATTTACTTTCTGAAAGCTGCTTACCGGGATGAGAAGAAATGGAGCATATTTGTGTCCATGTGCAAATATTTATAAGGATGAGCACTAAACATGCACTGGACAAAACACCTTTTTAAAATCTTTACTGCTTCTTTGAATCATTAATTGCATGGTCAACCATATGGGAGCTCTTGTCATACAACTGACCAATGGCCGATGAACACAGTGGAAGGAGGAATAGAAATGGAAGCAGTGACAGACTTTATTTTCCTGGGCTCCAAGATCACCGCAGATGGTGAGTGCAGCCATGAAATTAAAAGACGTTTACTTCTTGAGAGGAAAGCTATGGCGAACTTAGACAACTTAATCAAAAGCCGAGACATCACCCTGCCAACAAAGGTTTGCATAGTCAAAGCGATGGTTTTCCCAGTAGCAAGGTATGGCTGTGAGAGCTGGACCATAAGGAAGGCAGAGTGCCGAAGAATAGATGTTTTTGAATTATGGTGCTGGAGAAGACTCTTGAGAGTCCCCTGGACTGCAAGGAGATCCAATCGGTCCATCCTCCAGGAAGTCAAGCCTGATTGCTGTCTGGAAGGACAAATCCTGAAGCTGAAGCTCAAGTACTTTGGCCACCTCATGAGAAGAGAGGACTCTTGAGAAAAGACCCTCATGCTGGGAAAGACTGAAGGTACACACTGCCAGTTTGTAGGCACAGCCAGCTGAGCAAGGTGTGGTGATGGCAGCAGCAGGTACATCAAGAGCCAGCTTCATTCATTCACCACCTCCAACACCCTACTCAAAACAGATGCTTCATTCAGCCTCATGGGCTGAGCCACTCTGCATACAGTCCTGCATGCACCTTTATGTCATGGACTGTGTTTTTGCGGGATCTCGGCTGCACACCCGAGCCCATGTGAACCCAGTTTGTACCCATGGAGGCATAATGCAGACATGCCCAGCCACTGGTGAATCATGGGAGGCTGGGCTTGCTACTGCCATCTCACTCTTCCCATGTCCTTTGTGTTCTGCATGGATGGTTGGCCCTGCGATTGGTGCTCTAGAGATCCAGAGGAGGGCTTTGAAACTTGAAGAAGTGCTGTGCACATGCATGCACGCAAAGGGCAAATAGGGACAGAAAGGGGACAGTTAATTCCCGAAAACAGGCACTCGAAACTAAACAGGAATCGGAAACGTTGCAAGCAGGAATCCTTGGAGTCCCCCATGGAGTTGGCCTCCCACCGTTACAATAGATTTGTTTTTTTTTTCTGGATGATTATTATGTTATAATGCCTATTATGCATTATGCATCATTGCATAATTATTAATCCATGCATTATTAATCTATGGCAAGATTATAAACCAATCTTAAATTACAGCCCCACTTTCTTTTTTGGGAAGAAAGTATGGGACACATTCTGCCTCATCACCCACCCCATCAGCTATTATGCAACTGGCAGTCCAATCCTAACCTGTGCCATTCTAGCCAGGGGAGGTATTTTCTCCCTTACCCCCTGTTGTGCCCCAGCCTGTCCTATGGGACTAATCAGAACTGCGCCACCTTTACAGCTTTAAATCCGAGAAGCCCATGGAAGGCTACAAGGCCTGGGAGTCAGGGTTAGGATCCAGCATGCACTGCCGCCACCCCCCTCCCAAGCCAGATCCATCTCCCATCCTACCCTCCCCTGCCCCAAACCACACCCTCCCCTAGCATGCCTTCCTGCCAACATCTCCCAACCCCTGCCCAGTGATGTCATGCAGGGGGTACGCGGGGGTACGCGAGTAACGGTTTCTAGGATTACAGCTGGCCCCGCCCATTCGCCCGCCCACTCGTCGACTCCGCCCTCAGCAACATTTGAATTTCCTGCACGTTTGAGTTGCCTGCATGTTCTCAGAGCCAGGCAGGCAGGCAGGCAGGCAGCGAGCGGAGCCTTGCCTTTCCTTGCCACTGAAAAATGAGCTGCTCTGGGGTTTTAACATGATGCCAGGCCTCCTTAGCATGTTCTGGGGGTGCTGTGGAATACTGTTGCAACTGTTGGGTCAGTTTAAAATCATCTGAGACCTCAAAAAGGGCTTTTTTCATGTCACTTCCAGCCACGACCTCACTTCCGGCTTATGACGTCACTTCCGGTGGGCGGGTCCCGACACGTGCCAATCAAAAGTGAGTACCTGTTCTTAAATCATTTAGATGACACCACTGCCCCTGCCCCACCTAGTACAAACATATCCTGGCCAGCTGACACAGAGGCTAGATCCAGCTCTGTTGAGCTGATGGAGGCCTCGGCACTGGCCCAGCCAAATCGCAAGTCAGCTGGCTCTTTGAATAGCCCCTAAACCTGAGGTGATCTCCAGCAGCCACCTAACCCGTTGACTTGGGAATTGGCTATTGCAGAATGCCAGGTGCAAGCAGCAATGGGATCTGCAAATTGAGAAGGGGAACGCTGGGCGGGACTTACGCGGGACTTCCACGTGATTGGCTGCCTGTCCGCAGCGTTCCGCGGCTGCCCTGGCCTCGGGGGGGGGCTTCCCCTGGTTGGTGTGCCCCACCGCTGCTCGTCCAGGCACCCAGCGCACCCCCACCCGTTGAGCAGGAGCCCCCCCCGAGGCCAGGGCAGCTGCGGAATGCTGCAGACGGGCTGCCAATCATGTGTAAGTCCCGCCTAAGTCCCGCCCAGCGTTCCCCTTCTCAATTTGCAGACCCCCTCGCTGGGTGCAAGGTAGTGGCCACAGGATGCAGGCATCTTCTTGTCTTGTGTGCTTTGTGAGATGTCTGGTGGGCCACTATGAGATACAGGAAGATGGACTAGGTGGGCCTTTGGCCTGATCCAGCAGGGCTCTTCTTATGCTCTTATCCTTGTTTCCAAGGAATGGTTTTTCCTTGCCTGGGGTTGATTTTGTTTCCAATAGGAAGGCAGTGATGCTTTCAGTCTAGATAGACCTGCACGACTAGGACAGAAATACAGATCATGCCTGCTTATTCCCCCTGCCCCCAGGAGAGTAACGTTCTCTTCCCCAGGCCAACTCAGAAGGATTGCAGGCTCCCAAACCGAGTCATTAAAAGCTAAAACCCGTTGGACGATTTTAAGTTATGCAGGCACACTGCACCTTGCAAGCACACGGCAATGTGTTTTTTTTTCCCCTGAAACCTCTAATGAAAGGAAAGCTGGAGGCTTTTTGTAGATTTGACATTTAATGAACCTTTGTTTAAAAATCAGAGGGGGTTGTTAGCAAAGCATACAGACTCCCGCTGTGGTATGTTGCTATGTTTTTCAAAGCCACTGGTGGAAATCTTATGATTCCCGAGAGACCTCTGATCAGGAAGTATGATAATTCAGCTTCTGGATGACTTATTAGGTCTAACATCAGCATACCAGAAGGAAGAGAGGAGAGATGACTGCGTAAATTAAAGCAAGTGTCTCCAGTTGCTGCTGCTTCGGGTCAAGCAGGCAGCAAAGGGCAAGGTACCATTCAAGCAGAGGGGCAATTAGACACTTGAGTTGTTGTTCTGAGAAAAAAAGTAGCAAATTATTCTCTTGATAGAATCAGTGCACAGGTGGCTTTTGGGAGTAACATGCTCAAAAATATAAGAACATAAGAAGAGCCTTGCTGGATCAGGCCAAAGGCCCATCTAGTCCAGCTTCCTGTATCTCACAGTGGCCCACCAGGTGCCCATGGTGCATACAAGACAACTAGATGCCTGCATCTTGTTGCCACTCCCCTGCATCTGGCATTCTGAGGTAAAGTTCTGAGGTAAATACAAGGTAAATAAAATAGAATTTGCTATCCTATCTGTGGGGAGGGAGCTATAATATCTTACAACTCAGTCTGGGCCTTAAGAACATAAGAAGAGCCTTGCTGGATTAGGCCAAGGGCCCACCTAATCCAGCTTCCTATATTTTACAGTGGCCCACCAGAAACTTGCTTCTCATTGCCACTCCTCTGCATCTGGCATTCTGAGGTAGCTGAAAGTATGGAGGTTGTACCACCCATCATGGCCTGTAGCTCATAATGAATTTTTCCTCCAGAAATCTGTCTTTTAAAAGTGCCTAGGCCAGATGTCATCACCACCTCCTCTGGCAAGGAGTTCCACAGTTTAATTACCTGCTGGGTAAAAAAAAAAAAGTATTTCCTTTTATCTGTTCACACTTTCCCAACACTCAATTTTAGCAGATGTTTTCTGGTTCTGGTATTGTGGGAGAGGGAAAAGAACCTCCCTCTACCCACTTTATCCATCCTGTGCATAATTATGTATGTCTCAATCAAGTCCCTGCTCAGTCGCCTTTTTTCTGGACTGAAGAGCTCCAACGCTGTAGCCTTTCCTCATAAGGGAAAGCCCAGCCCAGTAATCATTTTGGTCGCTCTCTTTCGCACCTTCCCCAATACCTTCGTGGAGGTTTGGCGACCAGAATTATACACAGTACACCGGATGTGGCCTTACCATCAGTTTGTACGGTGGCGCCACCCTCCCTCACTGCAAGAGTGGATTAGTCCTATTGTTGTTACTAGCCAATCCACGGCTTGCAACCACAGTGGATAGGAGGTGAGGACAAAGATTTGGGGTGCCGCTTGCCCTGGGTCTGCCACCACCTCCCTCCAGCCTGCTGCAGACACGTTGCATTGATCCCGCTTGCTCATTTGTGCTCTTACAAAAGGTTTTCGGTGGGGAAGGAATTACATCAGACTTTGTGCTGGTATCAGAACCATTCCAAGTATGTATTTTCTTGAGGTTCCCTTTTATGGAAGTTTTTACGTCACGAATTTGCAGTAGCACTCTCACATCACATGCCTTAGCAACAATGGATATCGGAAAGCTATGCCAATATTGCCCTCTTAGCCAAGTGAACTTTGAATGCACTCGAGACAATCTCAGGAAACAGGTGCTAGATGCGTGTGCTGGAAAGCCCCTGTACTGGATACCTGTTAGTACCCACACCTGGGCGTGCCTCGCAGGGGGGGTCTGGCAACGTCTCCACAAAGGGGCTTTCCAGCATCCCAACAGTTTTCCCAAACTTGGAAAGGCAGGGCTTTCAGTTTATTTTATAGGGATGTTGCCGTCGAACCAAAGTGCAGCCATCTTGAGTTTTTTGCTTAGTCACTTGTCTAAAGTTGCTGAATTATGTAACTGTTTCCCTCTTTGCTCTCATTGTTTTCACTCACTTGCCCCCGCCTGTAACCTTCTCCAATCCAGTGCCGCTAGCCCTCACAATCTATCTATTGGTTCAACTGGTTCAAGCCAGCAGAGCTTCGTCCCTTATCAAAATGGTCACAGCATATTCTCAAGGCCCAATTAACACAGAGCTTCTCATGTCCCAGCCCCTGTGTAGTAATTTTCCACCAAGCAGCAGCTGGGGGGCGGGGGAGAGGGATATAAAAATAATTTGGAATTGTATGCTCTTGCTCTTCTTCCCTGCCTGCTGAGTGGGGCAGGGAGATTGGCCCGCTTGCGCAGGCTGTAACCAACCAACCAACCAACCAACCAACCAACCAACCAACCAATCAGTCAGTCACTAGTATTTATATACCGCTTTTCAACACAAAGTTCACAAAGCGGTTTACAGGCAAATAATAACATTAAAGTTAAATGGCTCCCTGTCCCAAAAGGGCTCACAATCTAGAAGAATGGAGAACACCACCAGCAACAGCCACAAGAAAGACACTGTGCTGGGGTGAAGATGATCCTCATACTCTCTCGTTTGGTTATTTGCCTTTTTAAATGAAAACCATTTTAAGCCGATTCTCGGCAACAGGGACACCATGGACAAAGTGGAGTGCCATAATATTTGCGATCCCTTTAAATAAAACTGGAAGTCCTGCATTTTGGGGATTACCAAAACTGGGTGATGGAGCATGGTAAGTGGCTTTTTCCAGCATCAGCACTCTGCAGAAGAGGAGGAGCAGAATACCTGAGATCATTATTCACATAGGGACTGTTGATGCTACAATATAGTGACTGCTATGTACAGTAGCAATCAGATAACACTGTGTGCAAATGGCACCGGGGGAAAGCAAGGAGCTACAAGATGCAGGTAACTCCTACTGTTAATGTACACTTTACATATAAGTTACTGCGGTGGTTATCAAACCTTTTAGACAGGGACCCACTTTTTAGAATGGCACCGGAAGTGATGTCATTAAGTGATGTCAGGACCAGAAGTGTCATCAGCAAGCAGAAAGTGCTGTCAGTGTGATGTAATCAAATGACACTCCCAGAAGGCAAACTGGCATTCTTGGACTGAAGCCAATGCACAACCATAAAACATCTTTGACAGAAAGCAAAATGAGGACAAAAGGTGATGCAAAAGCACTGACCTAAAAACATTTTTTTCAAAAAACCTCACTTGAATTTTCAATCAATAATCAATAGTATTTACTGTATATACCGCTTTTCAACACAAAGTTCACAAAGCGGTTTACAGGCAAATAGTAATAATTAGTTAAATGGCTCCCTGTCCCGAACAAGCTCACAATCTAAAAACAAACAAACAGGAACTCCACCAGCAACAGCCGCTAGAAAAGACACTGCACAGGGGTGAAGAGGGACAATTGCTCTCCCCCCTGCTAATTATAAGAGCACTCTTGAAAAAGTGCCTCTTGCCCAGTTAGCCAGGTTATCGGTTAACACTCACAAAAGGAATAGAGCAAAAGTAAAGCCTGCAGTATCCAAGATGGCTTCCTGAGGCCCATCTGACATCAGATCGCAACCCATCAAGTGGGTCGCAACTCACAATTTTAATACCACTGAGTTACTGCACGTATACTTAGGCTTACTGAAGCTAAGCTTCAATATATGTAACTGAACTGTGCACCCTTGTTGTTCTGCTTTCCCTCTTTCTATCTATCTGTTGTCCTTCCTGGGTTGAATTTTAGGTTGTGTGTTGTGCACACCAATGATGCTATAGATGGTACTATGAAAATAATAAAGTTGCCGTATCCTTGACACCTCACTTCCCCCCCCCCCGCTCCCTCTTGTCTTGTCTTGCAAAGTTGAGAGCTACAGCCCTTCATATTTTTTTATGCATGACCACTAACAGGTAAATATTTCAAGACTGGGTGACACTTCAATGAGCGTAGTGAATGGAAGATTAACCCTGGGAAAATAAACACAGTAGGTTGCTTGGTGGTGGTAATAGGACCTCCTTCACTGACCACTATAAGGAGGTTTTTACACACAGTATTAATTTTGTTCCTTCAAAAGATTCACTCCCCTTTTCTCATCCAGAGGGGGCCATCATCTGTTCGACATCATTTCCAAAAAAGAAGAAAAGAAACCCCTTGTGGTTGGAGCATCATTAATTTCCGCTAAACTACAGACCTCAATAAAACCAGCAATGAAATCCCTAATAGGATTGGAAGTATTTTCAGAGCGTGAAAAATGTGCTCAGGCAAAGCAAGGCTGTTGCAGACCTTGATGGCCAATTATGAGGCTTGTCTACAAACCAAGAGGACAGCTGTTGTAGTTGAGCCATTGAAAACCCACATCTGACCCGAATGTGTGTGTGTGGGGGGGAGTGAACATAAGAACATAAGAAGAGCCCTGCTGGATCAGGCCAAAGGCCGATCTAGTCCAGCTTCCTGTATTTCACAGTGGCCCACCAGGTGCCTCAGGGAGCAAACAAGGCAACAAGATGTCTTTATTGCCACTCCCCTGCACCTACCTGGCATTCTGAGGTAAATTTCTTAGGTAAAATTCTGAGGTAAATATGAGGTAAATAAAAGAGAATTTGCTATCCTGTCTGTGGGGAGGGAGCTTGCAACTCAGTCTGGGCCTTAAGAACATAAGAAGAGCCCCGCTGGCAAAGGCCCATCTAGTCCAGCTTCCTGTATCTCACAGCGGCCCACCAGGTGCCCCAGGGAGGCAAGAGACAACAAGATGCTTGTTGTCCGAGTGGTGCATTTCATTGAATTCTTCTTGTGATCCTTTCTAAGCAGTGGCTGAACTCTTCTGGAGTAGGGAAAGGGATTGACAAACTTCCATGCCCTTCTCCTCCTGAGAGAAGCTTGCAGTTAGAGTAGCTAGGGAGGTCCTTCTTACCTAATTTCTTCCTCTTCTAACCAACCCTCAAGATGCACATGTGGAAGTACACATGTGGAAGATGCACATACTCCAGTGGAAGTACAATGGAGACATGTGCATCTTAAGGGCTGCCTAGAGGGATGCACATGCCTCCATTGTACTTCCTAACTTTCTAAAGCCTTGGTTCACAAGCAGGTTATTGTCACTGCTCTTGGCTTGAGGAATGTTGGAGACCAGGGGTTGCGCAGGCTCTCCTACTTCAGGATCAGCTGCTAGAGAGGCGGCACCACTATTGTCCTTGGTGGATGAGTGAGGCCTCTCTCTTGCTGTACTGGGCTGCAGCCTTAGCGCACAATCCTAAACTGGAGTTAGGCTGGCCCAGTTAAGCCAGTAAAGGTTGGCTGTCATAAGGGACATGATAAAGTATGTTTGTACCACGCTTGGAGTCAGAGAGGCCAGAACACAGACATGCGCCATCCTCCCTGTGTCCGAGAGTGATCCAAATGCGCTTTACAGTGGCCCTGGTGCCAGCCAAATTTTGCTGGCCTAACTGTGCTGGCCTAACCCCAGGTTAGGATTGTGCCCTTAATGTCTACCTTACCTTCTCCTCCACTGGCTCCCCAACCAGGTGTTTGGCTTCATTTTATCACCTTGCCTCATGCAAGACCTCTCTCTCCCACCAATGCCTAAGGGATGAGCAGACTTTATGGCTGCTGTTTTTGGAATCCATTTTCTACCCTATCCCCATGACATAGGTTGTCGCTGTGTTCCTCCTGAGCTAGTCACGTGGGTAATCCCAACCAATCAGGGATCATTTAGTGAAAGAGATGATATAATGATGCCCCACTGAACATCAGAACATAAGAAGAGCCCTGCTGGATCAGGCCAAAGGCCCATCTAGTCCAGCTTCCTGTATCTCACAGCGGCCCACCAGGTGCCCCAGGGAGGCATGAGACAACAAGATGCTTGCATCCTGTTGCCACTCCCTTGCACCCAGTATAGTACTCTTAAGTAGCCTACTACTAATGTAAGGAGGTTACAACCCATCATTGCCTATAGCCCACAATGGACTTTTCTTCCAGAAATCTGTCCAATCCCCGGCATCTAGACCAGATGCCATCACCACCTCCTGTGGTAAAGAGTTCCACAGATTAACTACCCGGTGGGTAAAAAAGTACTTCCTTTTATCTGTTTTAACTCTCCCAAACCTCAGTTTTAGCGGATGCCCCCTGGTTCTGGTGTTTTGAGAGAGGGAAAAGAACATCCCTCTATCAACTCTATCTCTTCTGTGCATTATTTTGTATGTCTCAATCATGTCCCCCCTCAGGTGCCTTTTTTCTAGACGGAAGAGCCCCAAATGCTGCAGTCTTTCTTCATAAGGGAGGTGCCCCAGCCCCGTAATCATTTTTGTCGCTCTCTTCTGCACCTTTTCCAACTCCACTATGTCCTTTTTGAGGTGCAGCAACCAGAACTGGACACAATATTCCAGGTGCAGCCTTACCATGGATTTGTACAATGGCATGATAATATGGGCTGTTTTATTCTCAACCCCTTTTTTAATTACCCCAAGCATGGAATTGGCCTTCTTAATTGCTGCCGCACACTGGGTCGACACCTTCATCGAGTTGTCCACCAGCACCCCAAGATCTCTCTCCTGAACTGTCACAGACAGCTCAGAACCCATTAGCCTATAGGTGAAGTTTTGGTTTTTTGCCCCAATGTGCATCACTTTACACTTGTCTATGTTAAAATGGATCTGCCATTTGGCTGCCCATTCCCCCAACTTGGAGAGATCCTTCTGGAGCTCTTCACAATCCCCTCTGGTCTTCACCACCCGGAAAAGTTTTGTGCATTCCGCAAACTTGTCCACCTTGCTGCGTATCCCTGTCTCCAGGTCATTTATGAACAAGTTGAAAAGCACGGGCCCCAAGACAGATCCCTGGGGCACTCCACTTTTCACCTCTCTCCATTGTGAAAATTGCCCATTGACCCCCACTCTCTGTTTCCTGGCCCTCAACCAATTCTGGATCCATAAGAGGACCTGCCCGCTTATTCCCTGACTGTGAAGTTTCTTCAACAGCCTTTGGTGGGGGACTGTGTCAAACGCCTTCTGAAAATCCAGGTATATGATATCCACAGGTTCACCCACATCCACGTGCCTGTTGACCTTTTCAAAGAATTCCAAAAGGTTTGTGAGAAAAGAATTACCCTCACAGAAGCCATGCTGACTTTCCTTTAGCAGTACTTGTTCCTCTATGTGTTTTAGGATTTTATCTTTGATGAGGCTTTCCACCATCTTACCCAGAACAGACGTTAGGCTGACCGGCCTGTAGTTTCCAGGGTCCCCCCTTCTCCCTTTTTTAAAGATTGGCGTGACATTGGCTATCCTCCAATCCTCTGGCACCGTGGCTCTTTGAAGGGACAAGTTGCATACTCTGGTTAAGAAGTCAGCAACTTCATTCTTTAGTTCCTTATTAACTGTTGGGTGTATACCATGTGGGCCTGGTGACTTATTTATATGTAGTTTATCAATTTGATCTATAACATCTTCTTTATTAACCATTATCTGCTTTAATTCCTTCGTTAGGAAGGGCTGTTCGGGCTACGGTATCTGCCCAAGTTCTTCTGCTGTGAAGACGGACGCAAAGAATTCATTTAATTTCTCTGCAATTTCCAAGTCCCCTTTCATCTCCTCTTTCCCTCCCTTACCATCCAGCGGGCCAACCGCCTCTCTGGCAGGTTTCCTGCTTCTAACATATTTGAAGAAGCTTTTATTATTCCCCTTTATGTTGCTAGCCATGCGTTCCTCAAACTCTTTCTTGGCCTCCCGTATCACCTTCTTACTTGTCTTTTGCCAGAGTTTATGTTGTTTTTTATTCTCCTCACTGGGGCAAGACTTCCATTTACGGAAAGAAGCTTCTTTGCTCTTTACAGCTTCTCTAACTTTGTTTGTCAGCCATGCAGGCACCCTCCTGGACCTTGTTGAGCCCTTCTTTCTTTGCAGTATACACTTCCGCTGGGCCTCTACTACTGTTATTCTAAACAGCCTCCATGCAGCCTGGAGGGATTGGACTCTTCATTGGAGATGAAGATGTCACCACAGGTGAAATAAAATGGCAACCAAGTAGATTTGCTGATGATATGATAGAGAACAAAGGGGAATGTAAGTGCAGAAATAAAATAAGCTCAACCTAGTAAAAACTCACAGAAGAAGGGGGCACACTGAACTCCTTCGAGGGGAAGCAGTGAGATTAAAGTATAATTTTAAAAAGTATGATAAGTTGCACATGCTGAACATTTTTGCAAGGCATACTGACAAAGTTGCCAAATCTTTGCAAAATTAGTGAGTAGTTTCAGCTCAGCCCTGCGGTTTTCCAATGCAATGGGACATCGCTTTCTAGTGCTTCTGTTGTCGTCAATGTCAATTAAGCCTTCAGTATGTGAAAAAGCTCTTGAGATACAAAGAGAGATGACTCCGTGTCCTCCCATAGTTATCTGCCTGCCATTCTCATGCATCGTACAGAGCTGTGTATCAACAACCGAGCAGAACACCATGGTAAATAATTTATATTTAAATTATTGGCTGCTAAATAATTTAAAAGCAACGGCATGTCACTGTCTCTTAAAATACTTCCAGCAGTGTAAAACAAAGTTCAGAAGTATCGTCATTTCCAATTGGATTGCACCTGCTGGCCCAAGGCCCCCTGGGTACTTGAGGAAAGCCAAGAGATTTGGAAAACAGATGACAGAAGGTACACCCATGTGTTCTGCCAAATTCCCTGCTGGGCCTCTCCAAGGGCCCCAATGCCCACAGTAGGCTAACTAGTTTCCCCTCCAGAGCAGCCTCAGAGACAGGCAAGTGGGTTCAGTCACCCACTGGGCCTCCTCTCTTCCAGCAGCTTTGCTTGGAATCACCGGCTGGCCAGCCTCCTCCAGACTGCCCTCATCACCGGCTTAACTCACCGGCTTAACTTAGATACCCTAAGTCTAACCTGGCACCACAAAACCCCACCACCAAACAATAGGCAGTCAGCTCACCTAAGCCACAACTGCCGCCTCCACTTGGTGGCTCCAGGGGCATGGCAGCCATACAACAACTTCCCACAGCCTTCTTACATTTCTTTATCTAGTTCTTGAACACTCCATCCATTGGCCAGTCCCAATCCATCCATCCATCCAACACCTACCTGGTGCTGCCTTTCTGCAGCTCCTGCCTCCAACTTTATACTGAGGCAGGCCAATCGATGTCTGTTGCTAGGCAGGCTTTAATTCATCAGCCACACCCATCTGCACCTGTGCTAACCTCCCTTCATAGCCAGAGCCCTCATCAGCCTGCAGCTGTGTTCCTGCTGCAGGCAGAGACCTTGGGGGTTAACCCTGTAATCCCTGGCTTATTTTGGATAAGGGGCCACTGCTGATACCATTCCCTATCTCCTCGGGGTATCTCCTGCCTTTTCCAGTACACCATGGCGAGGGTGGAAGTGAGCACGGTTTTTTTTGCTGACCTGCGGGTGGCTCATTCTTCGCGGGCAGCTTCCCGGTGTTGCGCAAAAACGTTCATAGCCAGGGTCTTGCGAGTGCACAGCCGGTTTAATCGAGACAGCGCTTTTACATTCATGGGCCCCTTTTCCTGGCCCAGGGGCCCGTACAGTCTTTACAGAGAGTTGTGACGCCATCTCCACGTCCCTAAGTTGGGGTGCCAGCAGGGGTTTTGCAAAGGATGCCTCGCCACTGGGGCTAGCGCTGCGGCAGGCTGCTGGTCCAGCCCGGTGGCTGCCGGCCGGCTCCCCTCTCTGCCGGAGCCCACCTCCTCCTGGGACACGGGAGGCCGTTCTCTACTCCTTGGGGATTGCGCTCTCCTGGCTCCAGCCCCCCAGCGACCCCCCCTCCTGGGGCCTGGCTCCCTGCCCCTTGCAGCGGGCAGAGCTGCTGCCCTGGTCGGGTTGCCTAACCCCAGCCAGTTCCAGATATGGGCTCACTGGCCCAACCTCCGGGGTTTGCCCCCTCTCCGACCGGCCTCTCTCATGGCCGGCCGGCCGCCTTATGACCCCCTGAGCCAGTTGGTCTAGCCCCCCCCCATCCAGGGTGGGGTTTCTTCTGTCCTCTTGCAAGAGCGCGGGTGAGAACACCAGCTCTCACGAGAGCTCAGGCAAGCTTGCCGGCTCTTTTGGGCGGGCGGCGGGCGCAGGTGCAGTTGCGCCCAGGCCATTCTGGCTCCCGGCCTCCGTTCCCGTCCGTCCTGGCCCATCGACCAGGGCCAGGGCTCTCCTGTGGGTCTGCCCTGGGAACTGCAGCTTGGAAGCCTACCGTGGCAGGTAAGCCCTGCTCCTCACAGTGCCCTGGCTCGGTTCCGAGTGCCCCGCTGCTGCTGGCATCCAGCCCAGGGGGACAGTGGCCTTAGTAGCATTGCTATGGGGAACATGGCATGGTAAGTACTGCAGGTGCCTCAATGCACCGTGTAACCTGCCCCTGTCTGTCCTGCCACAATGGACACAGCTGCTTGTCACCGCCCGGCGTTCTGTCTCCCATCCAGAAACAGGACCACAGATTCTCCTGCTTAGCTTCAGGCAGCAGCAGCAGCTCAACCATCAGTCCACATCTCTTGCCCTGGGTTTCGCCTCTCTAGCCGTTTGCCCACATTGCATCATAACAACCCCAGGAGAACAGTTTGGGGGAAAAAAAGTGTTGCTTGAAAGCAGCAGCTACAAATGGCCTCACCAGATCTATATGAACAATTGCCACGGCCTCAAAGGAACCCAGCCACTTCAGTGTCAGAAACATTGAATCTAAAGTCTATTTCTGTTCAATGAAAGCAGAAGTCTGGAGCAGTGTTAATTGTGCTTTCATGACCAGGCGTGGAAGGCCAAATGGATCATTTTCATTACTGCCTATTCATTTCAGGGGCCTGATCGACCCAGAAATAAGCACCCGAGACCACTTCCCATGCCAGCGCATGGCTGGTTGAATAAGCCACTTTGATTGAAGTTCATCATTTATACATTTTATAGATTCAACATGTGGGCTGTGCGGAGCGCAAGATCTATGCCATGTGCCTGAGAGTCAGCTGTACCCACAAGGCCTCTCCACTGCTGATGTGACTATTGATTCCTGTTTTGATGTCTGCTCCATTATTGCAGAACACTGGCTTGGGGATGGGACTGTGGGTGAGCAACAGACCATGGTGAAGAACGCACACATGCAAATGTTTTCTGTCCAAAAGCCATGCATTGGGGGACAGGATTGACCTATAGTAACTACATTATTTGCCCAGCTCCTTGGTAGTTGTTTGTGTGCTGGGCTCAGCCCAGTGATCAGCAGCATCGACTCTTCAACTGTGTGTCTTTTTATGGAGCGAAGTCAGCGGTGTCATCCTGGCGGAACGTCCCGGTACGCCGTTCCGCTAGTTCCGTGGACGGGCCCGGGCCGCGCCGCCTCTCCCGAGGACAGGCGAGCTGATCCTGGGCCCGCCCACCCGCCCTCCCGCGCGTCCGAATCGCTCTGAAATGGAGTGATTCGAGGCACAATGAGGCGCAGTGAGGCGTGGCTGGCCTCCGCCATAGGGGCAGAGGGCTGCCAATCATCTGGTAGTGTTCTGGTTCGTCTCTGAGCGAAGTGCTCCCAAACAATCAGGGTTAATGGCTGCTGCACACTGGGTCGACACCTTCATCAGGTTGTCCACCAGGACCCCAAGGTCTCTGTCAAATATGAGAAGCAGCTGTGTGGAGCCCCAATGCAGACCATGACCCCATGGCTACTATGTCCAGTCCCATTTTCTGTATTATTAGAATTTGCCCATCTCCTGATGCCATCAGAAGTCAGCCAGATGAGGGGGCAGCTGACTGTCAGCCAATCTAGCCAGATCAACTCCCAAGTCAGGTCAACCCCATTAAGGAGCCCCCCAAACCAGGTCAAAAGGAGGCCGTTGAGTTCACCCTTGATGAATCCTTCTGAGTTCAGATCAAATTTCTCAAACTGTGAAGCTGATGGCAAAATAAGCCATGGTCCTGTAGGTATAGGCTCAAGCAATAACTCTTTCAAAAAAGACACACACTCATTTAAATGAAGCCCCTGATGGGAAAGAGATTAGAGAAACATGAATAGCAGAAGGGGCAGTAATTCAGCTAATGATTTCTTTAGATCTCATGCTCTAGTAGCTGTCTCATTTAGCAGAATTCTGGGTAATTTACAGCTTATTTGCACATGCTCAGCAGGTATTTATTTTTTCCTCTTCTCAAACTGTCAGATCAGCCTTTTGTTCAGAGCAAAGTGTGTTTTCTCTGATTCATTAGGTCTCATTAGTCCCCCGCTCCCCTTCTGCATACAGTAACTGGAGAGGGGAAAAAAAGAATCACTCGGCAACGTTAGAAAGGCTCCCCCGATGGCAGTAACTTACCTACTCACTAAGCTGCACAAATTTTAAGGCAACCCAACTCTGTGATTCAAAAACACATGCGGAAAGGGTAAGGAAAGGGCAGGGCCAGGCGTAAGCCAATGTGACCGATGTCATCACATTGGGCCCCATGTTTTGGGGAGCCCCGCACCCGCACATTGAGCATATTGCCTGCTGCTGCAGCCGGGATCGCTATGAACTACAAGTCAATGGGGTGGGCACAGCAGCTTTACCTTGGGCCCTCCTACCTGTCCCTGCCCCTGAATGGCCCAAAATGGACTTCCCGGAAGCCACTGGAGGTGACGTCATCATGTTCCCACC
Organism: Lerista edwardsae; assembly: GCA_029204185.1. NCBI lineage: Eukaryota > Metazoa > Chordata > Lepidosauria > Squamata > Scincidae > Lerista > Lerista edwardsae. Next base: position 760,823 of record JAJKFI010000063.1, read on the forward strand.
AACTAATTCCAGGTGCCAACGCTTTTCTCGCAGCACCACAAGTGCTCTTCTTGGTGAGTGGGGGCCCCACAGGGAGGGTGGGGGACCATGTGGGAATGCCCGAGTTGGGCCCTGCCATTCCTAGAGACGGCCCTGGAAAAGGGAGCTGCCGACCCTAGTTGAACATCACTTTTAGAATGGTTTTGGACTGATTATGAAACATGATGGTACATTTCAGAGAATTCTGGGAAGGCTGTTAGCACAACATCATTAGGACATCATTAGGACTACATGTTAGGACAAATGGCATAGGACTACAGAGATTTGTGATGGGAATTCCCATGACTTTCCATTTTGGAATATAGCAAGGGGGAAAGGGATTTGCAGCCCCTCTTCTTCCTTGTCTTCCCATGCTATGAGTTGACGACTTGATCCAGTTTGCTCTTCTGTCATCAGCTCTACTGCTTGATCAAGCCTCCCTTCCTTACAGTACAGGGACCTCCATGGTGGAGGATCCTGATGGATAAGACCCAGTTGGGCCACTCTCAGAGTCAGGGAGGATGGCGCATGCCTGTGTGCTGGCCTCTCTGACTCCAGGAGTGGTCCAAACATACTTTACAGTGTCCCTGGTGCCAACCAAACTTACAAGTGTTTTGTAGTTTTCCTTCCTTCAATTCTGCTGCTGTTACTCCTATTCTTTTAAAAAAAATCTGATCTATTTCCTTATCTCACTTTCACTTCCCTCCCTGTTCTTCCTTTGGCATCATTCCTTTGCAGTATTTTCCTTCTTGATCCTTTTCCATCTGGTTTTAGCTTTGGTGTATTCATGCATTACCCACACTGCTTTGCCACTTGTTTCCAATGACCTTCTTCCAGCAAAGCCTAAGGGTCTTCTTCTTTACTATTTCTCTGTTCAACCTTTGATGCAGATACTCCCTCCTTCAATTCATTCTCTTTGTTTTTTGTTTTTTTTCAGGGTGTTGGCATTATTTCAGTCACATCTTTCTTATTACTCATTTAGAATTTTCTTAAATGGTACGGTTTATCATTTCCCCTTTCCGTGCCTAAGACAGTGGTGTCCAAACTGTGCACTAGGATGATCTCACAGGGATGCTGTGGCATCCTCTTTTTCTCCTCTCTCCTGGGCACCGCCATCTTGGATTGTGCAAGATCTCGCAAGAATCTTGTGCAGTCCAAGATGGCGGTGCCCATCTTCCTGGTTCTCCTGAGGACCACCATATTGGAACACATGAGATGTTGTGCGATTCATGATAGCAGTACCCGGAAAAGCCAGTAAAAAAAGGCCATAGTAAGTTTGGGTAATGTTGGTCTAAGGTCTTCACTCTTTATATTGCTATCAAGAATGATTAAGGATATTGATATGCTGCTTTCTGAGAAAAAAATAGTTCACAAAGCAGTTCCCATACGAAAATAAATCAATAACTGGTTCCCTATCCCTAAAGGACTCCCAGTCTTAATAAGGGATGCAGAAAAGAAACTGGGAGCATCAATAAGAATCAGAGACGAACGAGGCTCCAAGTGCACCTGGGGCAGGGCGACATCACTGCGCCCAGCCACACCTCCCTGCACCCGGAAGAGCTCCATTTTGGAGTGAAACGGAAGCGCGGGAGGGTGGGCGGGCCAAAAAGCACACGGTTTTTTCCACGCTGTGACGCCTCTCCGCTGCCGGCGCCCATTGCTTGCGCCACCCCACTCTACACCCTAGAAACACCTCTGATAAGAGTGCAGTCCTAACCTGGAGTTAGGCCTGCACAGTTAGGCCAGCACAGTTTGCTGGCCCGCGCAAGGGCCACCATAAAGCGTGATTGGACTGCTTGGAGTCAGGGAGGATAGTGTATGTCTGTGTACTGGCCTTTCTGAGTCCCAGAATCATCCAAACATACTTTACGGTGCCTCTTGTGCTGGCCAAACTTTGCAGGCCTAACTGGGCCAGCCCAACTCCAGATTAGGATTGTGCCCTAAGAGATGTAAAGATGCCAATGCTGGGATGAAGTGGGACAGTGCCTCACCCTCTGCTAAATGTGACACTTTTAAAAGGTGCCTCTTTGCCCAGTTAGCAGGAGTAGGTTCTCCCACTTAGAGTGCAATCCTAACTTGGAGTTAGGGCAGCACAGTTAGGCCAGCAAAGTTTGACCAGCACAAGGGACACTGTAAAGTATGTTTGCACTGCTCTCGGAGTCAGAGAGGCCAGCACACAGACATGGGCCATCCTCCCTGACTCCGAGAGTGGTCCTAATGCACTTTACGGTGGCCCTTGTGCCAGCCAGGCTTTGCTGGCGTAACTGTGCCAGCCTAACTCCAGGTTAGAATTGTGCTCTCAGTCCTGTTATGCATTAGTTTGGTCTTTAGTACTACAATGATGAAAATGATCTCCAACTCAGCTGTTGATTAAATTTTTGTTTCTTATCTTTTCCCCTATGTTTTCGGCTAGCTCTTATGTCTGTTATTTGCAACATTGCCAACATCTCACCACACCTTGCATAAAATAGGGTTGACAGATTAGTTCAGATGAAATTTCTTAGGAAGCAAGATACAGTTTGCTGGTTGGCCATCTCTGGCTTAAACAAATAAAAAACTATTATCCTAAAGAGTTTAATTTCTATATCAGGCAAGGAATTCTTCATGTGTTTAATCTCAGGACATTAAAACACTGCCCTTAACAGGAGAGATTGCCACCCAACCTAGCAGCTGCAGTGTGTCATTAAGCGCCATTAAATTGTCCAAACACTTATTAGAATGTTAATGTATTTCTAATAATAATTACTTGTTCTTGCATCTGTAATTCTGAATCAATAGCACACTGTGCTGTCCATGTTGAATAGCGTAATTTTCTCCAAAGTTGTTTTAAACCTTCTCAAGCAGGCAGTCCACACTTTAGAGTCAATCATATATAAAGCATATGGTGCACCTTAATAAGGCTTAATTAAATGCTTGGTTAAATCATATTGCTGGGAAAATATTTGTTCCATCTCTTTGTATCATTAAAGTGCATTTGTACCTTTATGTTAATTGCTAAACCCAGGGGACAAGGTGTGTGTGGGTAGGAAAGCATCCTAATCCATTAAACAAAAATAACAAAAGTCACCAAGCTGGCTGGCTTAATGGTATTTAATCAAAATTTACTATGCATTTGAAAACTGAAAGGCACCACACTTTTGTCCAATTATTGTTAATTTGTGAAATGAGTACCGGGTGCAAGGGAGTGGCAACAGGATGCAAGCATAAGAACATAAGAAGAGCCCTGCTGAATCAGGCCAAAGTCCAGCTTCCTGTATCTCACAGCGGCCCACCAGGTGCCCCAGGGAGGCACGAGACACAAGACGCTTGCATCTTGTTGCCACTCCCTTGCACCCGGTACTCTGAAGTAGCCTACTACTAATGTAAGGAGGCTGCACAATCCATCATGGCCTATAGCCCACGATGGAATTTTCTTCCAGAAATCCGTCCAAACCTCTCTTAAAGGCATCCAGACCAGATGCCATCACCACCTCCTGTGGCAAAGAATTCCACAGACTAACCACCCACTGGGTAAAAAAGTACTTCCTTTTATCTGTTTTAACTCTCCCAACCCTCAGTTTTAGCGGATGCCCCCTGGTTCTGGTGTTTTGAGAGAGGGAAAAGAACATCCCTCTATCGACTCTATCCTTTCTGTGCATAATTTTGTATGTCTCAATCATGTCCCCCCCTCAGGCGCCTTTTTTCTAGGCTAAAGAGCCCCACATGTTGCAGTCTTGTTGTCTCGTGCCTCCCTGGGGCACCTGGTGGGCCGCTATGAGATACAGGAAGCTGGACTAGATGGGCCTTTGGCCTGATCCAGCAGGGCTCTTCTTATGTTCTTATGTAAATAGCAGCTGGACGTATGGGGTTGTCGTAGTAGTTACCCCTCACAGCAATCCATAAACGAAAAGCATCATTTTGGATTCTGAAGATGGGAGAGATGGACTCTTTAAGCAGCATGTAGAAATCTGA
>JAJKFI010000063.1:765191-812265 GCA_029204185.1 Lerista edwardsae
CGGGGAAGATGGCGAAACGGAGCGGTATGCAACGGGCGGGCTGCCGCTCACCCGTTCCTCCCGCCCAGCGTTCCGGCTGCATGACGCCGCTGCCTGCAGTGGCCTGGGGATGGGGGTATGGATCTGGCATCACTGTCGGATTCCATCTTCTCCCCCCTCCCTGGGCCGCCCCACCAATAGGCATCCGCCCCACGTTCCCTCTGCCCCAGTCTGCCCTCCCTCCTGCCTTTCCCCACCCAGAAAAGGCCCCATGCTGGCTGCACTTGGATGGTGCAGGACCAACTTACCTCTAGCAGTTTGTGGAATTGGGAGGAAAAGGACATCTGACTGTCCACTGTTGGAGACAGCGCACTGGGCGAAATGGGCTTTCGTTTGACCCAGCATGGCGACTCCACTGTTTCTACAGCACTGAGTACCAAATTGTATGTGTCAGCACTGACAGAGTTAACATGAGCCTTTCTGCCTTTTTATATCTAAAAAAGAAAAGCCAATAACCAAAAAAGGAAAAAAGAAGAAGGAAAGTAGCCTCTGAGGGTTTTATGTATTCATGGCAAAGGACAGATGTTTGAGGGTCATTAGGACGCTGTCCTTGCTTTATTAACAGTATGTTTCCTGATTGCTCCACATTTCCACTGCAGTTAAGTCTATGAAAGCTCAATGTACCCATAACAATTACCGAGCATTTTAATATTCTGGTCTTCATTAGCAGAGTCATGCTCTTGCCATACGGGGGTTACTTCATCATCCAGCCCACAAAGAGATATCGAATGCCAGCAAAGTCACCACTTCTGGTCCTTTTCACAGGGCAGGAAACAGGTCATCTGAACAGGGATGCAAATGACCAGATTGTGGCCCAACCCAGATCTATTCTTTGCCTCATGAGGCTCCACCTGTATGGCAATTGTATGTTTGGCCCTATAGAGCAGATAGCAGCTCTGGGAAGTGCTGATATGAGGAAAACATAAGAAAAGCCTTGCTGGATCAGACCAAGGGTCCATTTAGTCTTTAGACCAAGGGTCCATCTAGCCAAATTTCTGAGGTAAAATTCTGAGGTAAATAATAACTTGCAACCCAATCTGGGCCTTAAGAACGTCAGAAGAGCCCTGCTGGATCAGACCAAGGTTCCATCTAGTCCAGCTTCCTGTATCTCACAGTGGCCCACCCGGTGCCTCAGGGAGCACACAAGACAACAAGATGCCTGCATCCTGTGGCCATTCCCTTGTATCTGGCATTCTGAGGTAAAATTCTGAGGTAAATATGAGGTAAATAAATGGGCTCTCCCACCTGCCCTGGATCCTACACTACTCCAAATGGACCAGTTTCTGATGCCAGATCTGCACATGTGCAATGGAGGGAGGTGTCTGTGCAGGCAAAGGGGGTGGCACAATGATGCAGGGTTTCTGCCCTCCCCAGCTATGCCACTGAGCCCAGTAGTGTCTGCTCTGTAGGCAGATGAAAAGTTGTTTTGCAAGGAGAGAGAAAGGCTTTCCTAGCTGTGACCTCTGAGATCTTTTAGACTTGAGCTGCTGGCTCTTGAACCTGGGCGCATTTGCTGGTAAACCACATGCTGTCTGATGGAGCTATGGCACTTCTTGTGTTCCTCTTCTCTGCATTACAGCCTGTTTCTTTGGCTCAGAAAAAAATGGCCTGCTGGAAGTCCTTAATAAAAGCAAAGGCACACAATGAAAGGCATCCAGTTTGGAAGGTCCTTCCCAAGAAGAATGACAAAGACAACAGCACTCAGAGAGTCTTGAAAACAAAAACAGAACATGAGAGTTGAGCCCCGTCTGCTGTGGGGAAGCCGTTTTGATTCTCATCTGGTTTCTGAGGTTGTTCCGAATGGCTCTGATGGCACCTGATGGCTCTGAAGGTGGTGATGGCATCTGGTCTAGATGCCTTTAAGAGGGGATTGGACAGATTTCTGGAGGAAAGGTCCATTGTGGGCTGTAGGTCATGATGGATTGTGCAACCTCCTTACATTAGTAGTAGGCTATTTCAGAGTACCAGGTGCAAGGGAGTGGCCACAGGATGCAGGCATCTTGTTGTCTTGTGCCTCCCTGGGGCACCTGGTGGGCTGCTGTGAGATACAGGAAGCTGGACTAGATGGGCCTTTGGCCTGATCCAGCAGGGCTCTTCTTATGTTCTTATGTTCTTATGTTCATTGGCTCTGTTGCGGCCTCATCTCCCTCCCTCCTTTTCATCATGAAGCAAAGTCAATGCTGAGAGCAGGGAATACTTTTAAAAGCACAAGAGTGCTCCGGGCACTGCTTTTTCAAGCAGCCTTTTTCAACCAGGCCGGAATGAAACAGTGAAAGATTGCAAGGCTGGAGCCAAATTATCAAGACCCCCACGATTCCTGCTGGCAGTTCCTCGTTTATTATTCAGCACCGACGCAAAATGCAATTCAATGTTTAATGCCGACCAAGAAATGTATAAGTGGCAAAAACGGGGACATTTGCACTCCGTATTTAATGTGCACTAATACTAATAATATATATTACCCCGAAGAAACATTGAGCCCAGCTCAAAAAATATGATAATTCTCAAACAAACACAGCTTGCCAAATCTCAGCTTTCATATTTCCTTTCTGAAGTTCCTGGTTCTGATAGAAAGAACTGAGAAAACTTTGAAATTGGTCCCCCTATTCTGATCTACCGAGTGTGCCATATGCTTGGAGCTACATGGCTCTGAGATAAATGGGACTATTTGTCATCACAAAAGATGTGCCTTTTGCCCCTCACTAAAGAATGCGGAGGAGATGGGGAGGGGAGGGGCAGATCAGACCCTGGAAGGAGGCGGATTCAGTAGTAGTGGCACCCGCCAAATTCTTATCCCCTTCACAGGTCAATGCAGACTTGCACCTCCTATAGAGCTGACGCACGTCTGTGTTGACCCATGGCAGATGCTGGGGATTACTCCAGGCCAAGGGAACAAATATTCCCTTACCCAAAGCCAGGGCCGGCTGTAAGCCAATGTGACCAATGTCGTCACATCGGGCCCCGCGCTTCAGGGAGCCATGCAGGATGAGTATATTGCCTGTGGCTGCAGCTGGGATCTGTAAGTCAGTGGGGTGAGCAGAGCAGCTTTCCCTTGGTCTCTCCCCCCTGCCTCTGCCTCTGAACAGCCCAAGATGGGCCACCTGGAAGCAGTTGGTGGTGATGTTATGATATCACCACCAACTGCTTCCACATGCCATGCTTTGCACGTGGCATGAACAGAGCTCTTTTTGGGGAGTGGAAGCCCCCGCAGGGAGGGTTAAGAGCCCCACAGGAATGCCCCACATTGGGCCCCGCCGCTGCTAGAGCCAGCCCTGCCCCACGGAAACTTCTGCATACCAAAACTCCTCCACAGAATACAGCAGAATCAGAGGGGATAAGCATTCCCTTAGCTTGAGAAAGTCTCCGTGACTGCCCCCCAACTGCAAGACGCAGCACATGCCCCATTGCCACAGCTATGTCAGTGCTGGAAAGTTGGTTAGGATTGCGCCCTAAGGAGGAGACCCATAGATTAGTTCTAGGCCTGCAAAATGTATGGCTCCTTGTAACAAGTTCAACAGTACTTCTGAGCAGTAGACCACTTGATGGCTCTTGCATGAATTGAGAGTTGGGATTGCTGTGCTCCACCAGTTCCCCATCTCAGAGGCATTGTATGGTGGGTTTTACAATGTATGGTGGGTTTTACATTGTATGGTGGGTTCCACATTGTCTCCCAACTCTCTACCTCTCATCTCCTTCCTCTGATTCCTTAGCCTCTTTGGACAATCTCCCTCATTTGCCCAGACACTGATGTCTTCCTGTAAATATCCTATTTTCCCAATTCTCCCATTGAGATTTGACATGAACCTGTTCAGATCCCGGTGTGTACATGCCACATGTGCTTCAGAGCACACCTGGTAACACTGTGCTAGAACTCCAAAGATGTTTCATGTTTTGGCAATTAGCTGGTGAATTGTAGTGTTTAAACTACGGCGCGTAAATCAAGAGGCAGCAGGAGAGCATGTCCTCTTCTTGGCCTCTCTCACTTGGGCAACAAGCCCAAGACTTTCTCACTTACCCCCATGCTCTTCTTTTTCTGGTTCACGTAAGAACAGCCCTGTTGGATCTGGCCAATATTCCACTTGACCTGTTTCTACAGTGGCCAGCCAGATGTTCCTAGGATGCCCACAAGAAGGAAAGTGTATCTATTCTTTATTTGTCCCCAACACCTAGTGTTTAGAGATATACCCTGTCTATGAACCAGCAGTTCTCCAGTAGCCATTGATAGAGCTCCAGGAATTGTTGCAAGATCTCCAGGAATTTGTCCAATCTCTTTTAATTTAAGATACCTAAGCAAGACGCAATCACTCCTTAGCCATCGCTTCTGATTGCAACCTGCAGGAAGGTTGCAGAGAGGACAAATTTGCATGGCAAAGCTGGTCTGCAGGTTAAAAGTTTGACCAAATATGTATGGCAATGGTTCCCTGTGGATCGGGACACACCAGTGGTTCGCAAGTCAATTTCAGATGCCATCACCACCTTCTGTGGCAGTCATCTGATTGGGGAGCATGCTAATCTTCCCTTGAATCAGCTGTGCTGATGCTGGTTTATTTCCAAGTGTACTTAAAATGGCTAGTCATTATCTTTAATGTCCCTATCAAAGCGGTTCCCAAACTGTGGGTCGGGAACCACCAATGGGTCGCGAGCCAATTGGCCGTGAAGCACCTAGAGCAGCCATATTGAAAATATGGGAAGCTGTGATGCTGGAAAGGGGAAGGGGTGTTTGATTGTTTTGCTTGTATCAAGGTTGTAAATAGGCTTTTTTTCCTTTCTGATTCACTTTGCTATTAGAAAATGGCTGAGAAATAACCAACTTATTGCTGCATTCTCAAGAAAGCAGCAGGCTCTGGCATCACAAAGGTGTCATTTCTAGCCATGACATCACTTCCGGTGGGTCCCAGAGAGATGGTCATTCTAAAACGTGGGTCTAAAAAGTTTGAGAAGCACTGATCTATGGGATCTCTATTCCTCCTTCTAGCATCTAAAGACTACCTTTCTGAATCAAAGTCCAGCATCCTGTTTCAACCTGTGGTCATCCAGAGGTCTCTGGGATCTGACAAGCAGGGCATGAAGGAAACAATGTTCCTCTATGCGTCCCTAGCTTCTGGCATTCAGGGAGACACTGCACATGTTGGTTCTGAGGACCAAGCTAGATATGACTGTAATTGTGTCCTCAGTCCTGGTGTGCCCCCTGCCACAATCAGAGGCGGATCTAAGGGGGGGCAAATCTGTAAGTTTTGCAAGAAGCCTTACCTTGCAGTGGAAAACACTCCTCTCCTGGACTGTTCTAGCCAATCCTCGCAGGGAATAGCAACATCTTGGCGTTGCTTACTGGCTACAGCAGCAAGGGAGAGGAGGGATTAACATGACAGGGTAAGGCTTCTTGCAAAACTTACAGATTTGCCCCCCCTTAGATCCGCCTCTGGCCACAATCCTAGTAGGCACATGTCCTATTAGCCATGCAATAAAGCTCCCTTTGATCCTCAGCATCCATATATACACAGCCAAGGAGGTTCTAAGACCCTCCTAAGGCATTGTTACCACAGAAAGCATTGGGAAGAAATGCTCCACATAAGTGATAGACCCAAGTAGAGAAGATATTCACCAAATGAAAGGCTGAGTAGTCTTGATCACATAGTTCTCAGCAATCAATGAGAGGGTCAGAAAAATATGAGCAGTATTACAGAACGTATGTGCATTCAGCTACAAAACAGCTGGCTGTGGAATTCTCAGAGTTTCCAGGCAATCAATGAGAGTTTCAGGGAGAGTAAAGGGTTCGTGTAAAAGAACTGCTGGTTTGCCGAACGCTAGCCATGCATGCCCCAAAGCCCATTCAGACTGAAGAACCTCAGGGTTGAATGGCACCCAGTTCAGGCATTATGACCTGGGCGACTTTGCATGCCAAGTCAGGTAATTATGTCTTGCTCAGCGGTCAGGAAACATTATGTTGCAAAGAAGTACATCTTTTTTTTTTCATCGAGGTCCGCTTCTGGTGGTTTGGTGCTACGACTCACTGCCATTCAAAGGCATCCTGGGGCCCAGGGGTGGATCTATTTGAAAAGGCACCCATGGCACCTAATGAAAATGCGCCCCTAGGGGCACGCAACATCATGACGTCACATCATGACGTCATGACATAGCGCCCCGCCCCTTCTAAGAGGCGCATTCTGTTCGCTGCCGCTGGCCCTTTAAGGCCAGTGGCAGTGAACAGAACGCGGCCAGGGCGCCGCGTTCTGTTCGCTGCCGTTGGCCTTAAAGGGCCGGCGGCAGTGAACAGAACGCAGCGCCCCAGCCGCGTTCTGTTCACTCCTGCCGGCTCTTTAAGGCCGGCACGAGCGAACAGAAAGAACAGGGGGCATGCGGCGGCATGCAATGTTGTGGGGGCGGGGCCTAGGGGTGCCAAATGGCGCCCCCCCCGAAGAATGGTGCCCATGGCTCATGCCATGGGCTGCCACAGGTTATTTTCGCCTCTGCTGGGGCCTAAAATCATGGTGGCCTGCTGCCACTAACCCACAGTACGTTATCTCCAAAATGTTCATAGACATTGTCATGCCCTTGCAATTGTCCTGGTTTCATGTACACCCTCCCCCCCACACACACACATCCCGCACCTCCAAAGGCGAGCCAAACGTTCTCCAGTGAGAAATCCTTAGCACTAGGATTCTGAACCAGTTTGAACACACAATCCTAACTTGGAGTTAGGCCAGCACCATTCGACCATAAAGGATGTTTGGACCACTTTCACGGCGCAGTCCTGGGCTGCCCATGGTGCTGATGCTATGTCATGGCGTCAGTGCAACTGCATTAGTACTGATGTGGGGGCACCGAGTGGCATCCCCACGTAGGCGCTAAAGCAATGGGACTGGCACTGCAGGCAGCACCGGTCCAGTTGTGCCGTCGCCGCGCTTCCCTCGCGTTGGCTGAAGCCTGCCAGCACAAGGGAGGCGCCATTGTTGGACGGGGGAGGAGTGGGTGGGGGAGGGCGATTCTGGGAGGGACATGGGCAGGGCGTGCGCAATATGTGGGTGGGCCGGCAGGCGGGCCGGCCTGGGAGGGAGGTGGGCCTTGGATTCTGCCATAGGTTCGAATCCAAGGCCTCATCCCGAGGCCACACGGCCCTGATTCAGGCCGTGCGGTCTCCTCGGCTCTGCAGAGGCCAACACACAGACGTGCACAAGAACACTCCCTTGAATCTGAATGTATCTGGCATTCCGGGGGAAATTTCTGAGGTAAATAATAACTTCCATGCTGAGCTGCACCTGCCCAAATGCTCTCTTCTATGCAACGGTTAAAGGTATAAGCACTCTGTCCCAGTTTGCATCTGGTAACCCTAATTAGATATGAAAACCTGTCAAGCTCCCCCCCCCAGAGAGAGAGAGAGAGAGAGAGAGAGAGAGAGAGAGAGGATATCACATTTCAAAGTTTTATTTTCTGCTTCTGGAAGAAAGCTTCTGCCTCTTATATGGCAGAAGGCTAAGTACTGGCAACCCTTTTCTTTGATGGAACTTTGATGGAACTTTTCATAAGAACATAAGAAGAGCCCCACAGGATCAGGCCGAAAGGCCATCTAGTCCAACTTCCTGTATCTCACAGTGGCTCACCAGGTGCCTCAGGGAGCACACGAGACACCTGCATCCTGTGGCCACTCCCTTGCACCTGGCATTCTGAAGTAGCCTACTATTAATGTAAGGAGGTGGCCCAACCCATCATGGCCTTAAAGCCCATGATGAACTTTTCCTCCAGAAATCTGTTCAGTCCCCTTTTAAAGCCATCTAGGCCAGATGCCATCACCACCTCCTGTGGCAAGGAGTGTACCATCCTCCTAACTCTGAGAGTGGTCCAAACATGCTTTATAGTGGCCCTTGTGCCAAGCAAACTGTGCTGGCCTAACTCCAGGTTGGGATTGTGCCCTCAGTCTTGTGCAAAGTCATTTGCTGAAGTTAGAATTGTCTACACTTTTAACCACCTAAACTTATAACCTATGGTGGATTGACTTTGGCTCAGTAGGTCAGAATAGCAGTGACCGGCTCGGTTTTGCCTCGAGGCGCAATACCTCAAGACTGGTTGCGTCCCATTATTTCCCAGCTTTATGGATTAAATGGCGCTGTCTTGAGCTGTGTTTCGCTGCGTTGCAATTAATTCCTGACATTAATGAAAAGGAGTCATATGGCATACAGTACATTAGTTTCCTTGCTACATTTCTTTTCTCATTGACTTGCAAATGACGTGAGAGCAAGCTGGGCAGACAAAAAAACCCCCGCACACATCAATGTTTGCAAACTAACTCAGCCGGCCTCATACAATTCATTACAGCGCTTGGAGCAATAATACACTTGTCATATTAACTCGGGACACTGAGCCAATAAAAAACGATACCTGGAAAACAAGGGTGTAATTCTGGTGCCGCTGATAGACAGATGTTAGTGCTCATCTGGTGGAAAGAAAAGGGATCTAAGCATCTCGGAGAATCTGAATCGGCATACCAAGTAATGTGAGATTTAAGAGTCCATGCGGGAGATCTCGTCTTCTGCCAGCATTAATTTCCCTTTTTCTTGCAAGTCAACCACATTTGTACGTAAAAGCATTAAGGAGCTCGTCCTCGGATTACTGATGGGTTTGTCACTGAGGCAGCCTGATGAGAAGGATGGAAATCTTCATGGTGCCGTTTCTCCTAATTACGCCACATACAGAGTAGTGAAAGTGTGGCCATCAGATGCCAGGAACGGAACCGAGAGCGTATTTCCAAATTGGGAAATTTTTTAATGATTAGCAAGTGAATAAGAGCTGCACGTGGTGGGAAAACTTAGACATGTGGCTTATCTTAGACATAACAAGGTTGTGCTCCAAGCACAGTGCGATTCGCATTCATGTTTAAGCATTCTACAGAGCAAAAAACCGAACACAAAGAAGCTTCTTACTTGTAAGTTAATTATCTGGGATTTTCCACGGCATGCAATATACTTATTTATTTCTTGCAAGGGTGTATCAGCCTCTTCATGGATCCACAACAACGCAAAGTATCCAAGGCAAAGATGTGCATTCAAACTTTGATGGAAACACATTTGCAAGATTCGGCCTGGCAGAACTCCTCATGGCTGTGGGACCAAGTCTATTCTTTGGCGAGGCTGAGGCAGAAATAAAATTTGGATGGGAACTACTCCGACTTCTGGTATGAACAAGAAAACAAGAACAATGAACAAGAACAAGAAAACCTGGAGATCAATTGTCCTTGTCTTTGTTTATACCTCTTCTAAGTGACCATCACCAGGAAGTGGGATAGATTAGTGATTGGCCAGACAGGGAGTAATGCCCATGACCTATGACCTGTGGCCCAAGACCCTTGAATCCTTCCCGCCAGTGTGAAGGTGCAATCCTAAGCTGCTTTGGAGCAGGCAGGCTGGTGGACCTGCACTGCATCCAATGCAGCTTCGAGGGAGATTGAAGCCTCCCTGGCGCAAGGGCACATTCAGCGGCATCATGCAGCCGGAACGCTGGGCGGGAGGAACGGATGAGCGGCAGCCCGCGTGTTGTGTAATGCTCCATTTTGTCATCTTTCCCGCCCCCGTGGGGGTGGGGAAGACGGCGAAACGGAGCGGTACGCAACGGGCGGGCTGCCGCTCATCCGTTCCTCCCGCCCAGTGTTCCGGCTGCATGACGCCGCTGGGCACATTCCTATGTTTGCAAGCAAGTTACTTGTTATACATGATGTGGAGAGAGAGAGAGAGAGAGAGAGAGAGAGAGCTTCTATAACGCTCTCTGACTCAGGGCCTGAATCTGCTGCCTATGGAGTTTATTGAGTGAAAGTGCAATCCTAACCTGGAGTTAGGCTGGCACAGTTAGGTCAGCAAAGTTTGGCTGGCACCAGGCACACCGTAAAGCACGTTTGGACCCCTCTCAGAGTCAGACAGGCCAGCATGCAGACGTGCGCCCTCCTCCCTGACTCCAATACTGGTCCAAACGGGCTTGAAGGTGGCCCTTGTGCCAGCCAAACTTTGCTGGCCTAACTGTGCCAGCCTACCTCCAGGTTAGGATTGCGCTCTCACTCAATAAACTCCATAGGCAGTAGATTCAGGACAGATAGAAGCAAGTACTTCCATTTCCATTTCCATTTGACCTTTATTGGCATTAAACAGAAAATACAATAACAATAATCAACACAGTGATGATGTTATCGAGCGAAAAAACATGCAGCAGAACTGAAGGAAGGAGCAGGAAACAAGGGGGAGGTAATGGGTTAGAAAGGGGGCTTTGACTTAGAAACTGCATGTAAAAAATCTGCTACTGCATGGGTAGTAGCAGCAGAGTGGTCACTCAAAAGGACAGATAAAAGATCAGTAAAGGTACCTGAAAGGGAAGAAAGAAAGGGATCAAGAAGGGTGGCTCGAAGAGATTGATGGGCCGGGCAGCAAAGTAAAATATGGGCCACTGTCTCAGGTTCTATGAGACAGAAAGGACATAATCGGCTGTCGCGCGGGATATTGGAGAATCTACCAGAGTGAACAGCTGAGGGGAAGATGTTAAATCTCGCAAGCATAAACACTCTCCTTTGCAAAGGTTAATCAATTTACTGAAGTAATTGTGAGGGCGACCAAGTGAAGGGAGGAGGCCGGAAAAACTAAGGGGAACAAGTGGGGTTGAGTTTGGATGAAAGTAGATTATATTTAGATTCCCAAAGTTTAGATTGGATGATAGAATGGGCCCTATGGAGACTAGTGTCTGCAAAGGATTCGATGGAAAGGTCCAGTGATAAAAGTTTAGAATAAAGAAGTTGGGACCACTTGGAAAAATAAGAATCCTTTAGTAACTCGTTTAGAAGGGACTCAGGGTAGATGTTTAAATGTAAATGAAGCCAGAACTTAAAGGTAAGGGACCACGCAATGGTGGAGGGGAGGTGAATCCCTAATTCAAGTATAAGCGTGGGTAATCTGATTAAATTGGGGACCCCCAAAATGCGTCTGAGAAAAGAGGCTGCAAGTTGGTCCAAAACATGGTTCGCAGCCTCTATCCAAACTGGGGCACCGTATAACAGTTGTGAAAGGATTTTAGTTTTAAATATATGAAGGGCAGTATTGGGTACATATTGATTGCCATTGGAATAATGGAAACGGGCAATCGCATTTAAGTGCAATGAAGTTGAGGAGATGGCAATTTTTCTATGGGGGAGCCAACTATGGCGAAAATGGAAAGTGATTCCCAGATATTTAAATGTTCGGACTTGCTGGAAGGTAAGATTACCTATCTTCCAAGGGAACGGGGCCCAGGATTTGGAGAAAACCAAATTTTTGGAGCAAACCAAATTTTGGTTTTCTCGGAGTCAATAGTTAAGTCATTCGATAGGCAGTAATCTTGAAAGGAGGACAGTGAGTGACGTAAACCAGATCTTGTGACTGACAAAAGGACTGCGTCATCTGCATAAAGAAGGATAATAATAATAATAATAATAATAATAATAATAATAATAATAATAATAATACATTTTATTTATATACCGCCTTTCTTAAGATCACTAGATTTCTCTAATGATTGAACTCAAGGCGGTTTACATAGGCAGACTTTCTCACAAACCCGAAGGTTTTTACAATTTACAGAATGTTCTGTCTTCCAAGAACAACACTCCTACAGATCTTTCTTTCTGGATTTAGCCTTCTTTCTTTAGCCACCCGTCTGTCGTCTGCTGGCTGATGAGGCTTCCCTGCTGCCACCAGGGATGCAGCTGATTTCAGCACACTCCTCCTCCCACGAGGCAGCTGAAACTCAGCTTTTAATCAGCCGCAGTTTCCAAGGTCTGCTGCTCGCAGAGACTTCCGGCAGTCCCGAGCTCACGACCTTGAGATCTTCAGGTGTTATCTTCGGGCAAATGGAGGCATTAACCCTCTCGGCTAAATCTTCTGCCATGGGCAGAAGATGGCCCATGGCAGATCTTCTGGATGGGCAGTGGGACACCATTGAGAGAAGGGGGAGAGTTCTTGCAGCTGGATATATGACGAGGTAAATCTGCTAGGAATAAGTTAAAAAGGAGAGGGGCAAGTATGTAGCCTTGGCGAACTCCTTTGTTGTTGGGAACCTTATCGGACATGGTACCCAAGCCATTAAGGAGACCTCTAAAGACAAAAAATAATTGCACTGTGGAACTCATGGAGGAATGTGAGGAGTGTGGAGGAGTCAACTGACAAGAGACGGACAAGATCTTGAGAACCCGCCAAGATGGGATCTGTGGTGGACTGTGAAGGCTCTGAAGGTGAAAAAGAGTGGAGCCAGGATGAGGACCACACATTGAGGGTGCAATCCTACCAAGCACTGGAATGGCAAAGCCAGCGCCATATCCAATGCTGGGTGGGGGGAGGCTGGAGCCTCCTGCGGCAAAGGAACGTGCGCTCCCTTACCGTAGGGGAAGCTCCAGCATCCCCTATGCGCTCCTCGGATCTGCTCCCACTAAAGAGCGGGTGCAGATCCAAGGAGATTGCATGGCCTGAATCGGGGCTGTGCGGCCTCTTGAACAGGCCTAAGATTTGGCCCTATGGCCAAATCGATGATCCACCCATTCCCACCCTCGTCCCGCCCACATTCTGCCTTCCTCCCGCCAATCCCTGAGGTGCCCTGTCATGGCGCCTCCCTCGGCGCTGCGTCGAGTGCATGCTGATGTGTGGGCGCAACAGGACTGGCGCTGCCAGCAATGCCGGTCCTGTTACCTTAGCAGAGAGGCGGGGCTGCTGATCAGCTCCCACGCGTCAGAACTAAGCGCGCAGTGTTGGCGCAACCCCATTGCGCCGACGCTGTGCAGACGGTAGGATTGCGCTGCCCAAGGGAAACAGCTGAAGAAATGGAGGGTTCTTTGAATTGGACATAGAACAATAGTTGTAAAAACCCCAATTGAAAAAATGGGGTTTATGAACAGCCAGCCAATGTAAGTTGCACTTACATTGCACTCCCTCTGAAGGAAAAGGTCAGCAGCTTGGGGGTTCTCCTGGATCCACAGCTACACCTGGAGTCCCAGGTGTCGGCGGTGGCCAGGGGAGCCTTTGCTCAGCTTCGGCTGCTTCGCCAGCTGCGACCGTACCTGAGCTGCGCGGACCTGGCCACGGTGACCCACGCCCTAGTGACATCCAGATTAGATTATTGCAATGCGCTCTACGTGGGGCTGCCTTTGAAGACGGTCCGGAAATTACAACTAGTTCAGAACGCGGCTGCTCGGGTGGTTGCTGGGGCACATCGGTTTGACGCTGTCGAGCCGTTGCTTCGGCGACTGTTCCGATTCAAAGTGCTAGTTTTGACCTTTAAAGCCCTTTACGGCTTGGGCCCAGGGTATTTGAGGGACCGCCTCCTCCCATATAATCCTGCCCATACTCTCAGCTCATCTGGGGGGGGGGGCTTTTTACTGTGCCGGCACCAGGAGAGGTGAGAGGGACGGCGGCCAGAAAGAGGGCCTTCTTGGTGGTGGCCCCCCAACTTTGGAATACCCTCCCCGTAGAATTGAGAACTGCTCCCTCTTTGGTAATATTTTGGCGGGGGCTGAAGACCTTTTTATTTTGAAAAGCTTTGGTTGACAGCCTAGCTGGCTGGTTTTTATACTCTTGCTTATATTTTATGATCCACGGGGCTGGTTGTTGTTTCAAATTTTAATTGTTTCAATATTGTTTTTAAATTATTGCTTTTTAATGTTAAATTGTGAATTTTATTGTATTCTACTGTTTTTGTTGTAAGCCGCCTTGGGTGCCTATGGGCAGAAAGGTGGGGTATAAATAAATAAATAAATAAATAAATAAATAAATAAATAAATAAAAAGCTGCCTTATGTCCAGTCAGTGAAATCTGGAGAAAGGTGGTATAAAATACATTAAATAAATAAATAAATCCAGCCCCTACCCATCCTGTCTTTTTCTTGACCTCCCACCAGAGGCAGATCTAAGGGAGGGCAAAGCTCTAAGTTTTGCAAGAAGCCTTACCTTGCAGTGGAAATCACTCCTCTCCTGCACCATTTTAGCCAATCCTCACAGGGAACAGCAACATCTTGGCGTTGCTTACTGGCTACAGAAGCAAGGGAGAGGAAGGATTTACATGACAGGGTAAGGCTTCTTGCAACACTTAGAGCTTTGCCCTCCCTGTAGAAACGCCTCTGCTTAGAGCTTTGCCCTCCCTTAGATCGGCCTCTGCCTCCCACCCTCTCCCCCCATTTTTGCAGGCATTGAATGTTGCCGACATGGAATGGGAAAGCAACACTGCATAGCAGCAATCCAGAAGCTAATTTACACAATATCTAATATGCAGGAGTAATCTACTTGATCAGCAAGAACTTGGATGATGCCAACCTTGAAGGCACATAATAATCCCAGTTCCTCTGAGTATGTTTGTGTAGAATTAGGAGCCTGATCCAGGCAGAAATCATTCTTAGGGCACTGCTTTCAGTGGAGTAGATCACTCCCGCTGAAACACTGTTGCAAAAAATCAATTATGCTTGGAGGACACCCAATCCCTGTTGCGTGTTTGAAATTTAAAGGGACAGCGTTCCTCTTAATCAATACCTGTTTCGCGTTTGAAATATATTTCAAGCTTGATTTCAAGGCCGTTGGCTCCAGAAAGCCTGCAAGCTCCTTGGTGTTCTCCCCATGCCATACATTTTATTTTATTATGTTTTCTTGTGGTTTTTACCTGAAATGCTTTATTATCAAACATGCTGGTTGTTGGGTGATTTAAAGAAGACAAAGGAGTAAACCTCCGGGAAGAAAAAAAGTTTGGGCAGATCGCGCAAGACCTTGATCTGACTTTAATGCTCTCCCTTTATTTTGCCATTCTTCTTGTTGCTCTGTAATGATTTTTAGACTTTGGCAGGGAGGACTTTGACATGGCCAAATTCTCATTCCAGTCTGAAACTGGAGGCTTTAGGAAGATTTTTTTTACTGGCTCAATAGAAGCCCCAAAGTGGTTTATTAGTTTTTTGGTGCTGCGTAAACGAAGAGTGGGAGAAGCAGATCTTTTAAGCAGATCGCTTAAAAGAAATCCTTGTCTGGAAAATTTATTCTTGCTATTTTGCTATTTATCATTGTTTAATCCAATCGTTAGCCACTCTGACAGCATTACTAGAGTGGAGCGTAGTTGTTGAAGGTATAAACAATTGAATCAATTAAATCCACCACACTCTGCATTTTCATGTTTGCTTCTATTCCCACAAATGAAAACTGGGCTTTTAGACTTTCGATAGCTAATGAAATTCGAATTCTGCAGAGTCTGGAATACAGAACTAGCATTTTGCCTTCTGGCCCCAACGCAGGGCTACGATTGAGAAAGCCTGCAAATGGTGGCATCGTATGGGTGCATGCTCATCTCTGTTCCTTTAATTAACCTACAATCAAATCCTTTCAAGCTGAGAGCAGATGTTTCTTGTGTGAGAATGCAAAATATAAACAGCTGCACATGCAGTAGTTAAGGCAGGAGACATCTGGGGCCAAATTCAGAGGTGACACGAACAGTCCAATTAATTAGTGGAAAGATGCACAAAAGATGAGAAATGATAGTGCTAAGCCGAGTTTGGGGAGGACATTTTTGGTGCAGAAAGTAGAGTTTGGGTGCCCGCCAGGCTTTACAAAATACTGCCCTCTAAAATTTGCCTTTTTCATTTTGCTGGGTTTTACTTTGGTACTTTTTTTAAAAAAGGGGTTGTTCTTTCTGCCTAGGTCAGTGATGGCAAACCTTTTGGGCTTGGTGTGTCAGAAATGCAGAAAATTTGTAACTCAACTCTGCTGGTGTGTCACCCCCTGTAATGGACATAGCTTGTGGTGCCAGCAGTGCCCTCCCTGCTGATTCCAGAGCACACAGGGTTA
This sequence comes from Lerista edwardsae, assembly GCA_029204185.1. Classification (NCBI taxonomy): domain Eukaryota; kingdom Metazoa; phylum Chordata; class Lepidosauria; order Squamata; family Scincidae; genus Lerista; species Lerista edwardsae. The sequence continues at coordinate 781,042 of JAJKFI010000063.1, forward strand.
ACGCCAGAACTCCTGCTGTCCTCTGGAGCACAGCTGTAGCCTAGGCAGGCTAATGAGGGCTGGTTAAAGGCAGAAGTGCTGAGTAACTCAGCAGGTGCAGATGGGTGTGGCTGATTAGCTATAGTCTGCCTAGCAACAGTCTCTGCAGATGTATAAATGTAGAGGCAGGAGCAGCACAGCACTGTGGGGTGTGGTAGGAGCAAAGTTTGGTGGCAGTGGAGAGACTGGACTGACAAACCTGTATGGGCAGGAGGTTGTAGTTGAGAGGGTTAAAGCCTCCGTTTGCCTGAAGATAACATCCAAAGGTCACCAGTTCAGGATCACTGGAAGTCTCTGTGAGTGGCAGACCTTGTAAACTGCAACTGATTAGAGCTGAGCTACAGCTGCCTGTGAGAGGGGAGTGTGCTCGGCCAGCCGCTTCTGTGGTGGGAGCAGAAGCTGCTTATCAGCCAGCAGGAAGGCAAATTGTGTGGCCAGAAAGAAGACTACACCATGAAAGTACCATCTGTATGTTGTATGTTCATGAAAGATAGAACTTCCTTGTAATTTATAAAAAACATTGTGTTTATGAATAAAGCCTGCCTATGTAAACTGCCTTGAGTTAAAGTCAGAGGAGTAATCTAATGAAGTAAGAAAGGTGGTATATAAATAAGAGTGTTGTTGTTGTTGTCTGACCCATGTGCATGGACTACTGACTATGAGCTTGGATTCTGATTTGGCTTGGTGCAGCTTGGACCTGGACTTTTTGGCTTGAGACAGACGTTGAGTGGTGTGGCTGCTGTGCTTAAAGAGGTAAGGCCCGGTTGTGTTCCCTCCGTTACTGCACCAGGGCTGCTTAAAGGGGAAACCAGGGGAAACTAGTGTGGGCATCCGGGCCCTCAGAGAGGCCCAGCAGGAGTTTCTGGCAGAACACCCCCCCCCCTTCCCAGAACAAATGACAAAACATTCTTTACATATTGGATCACATTGCTTTTTATTTGATTAATGAGCTGCTAAGACTTTCATGTAAGGGACGTCGTGGTGCAGTGGGTTAAACCGCTGCTACTGGGCTTTTCAACCGGAATGTTGGGAATTCAAGACTGCGTGATGGAATGAGCTCCCATTGCTTGTCCCAGCTCCTGCCAACCTAGCCATTCGAAAGCACCTAAAAATGTGAGTAAATAGGGACCACTTCGGTGGGAAGATAATGGCGTTCCATGCACCTCGGCGTATAATCATGCTGGCCACATGAGCATGAAAGCTTGTCCTTGGACAAACGCAAGCTCTACAGCAGTGTTTCTTAACCTGGGTTCAATCGAACCCCAGGCATTTGGTGAGTCAGTCTCAGGGGTTCGGCAGAGGTGTGTGTGTGTCCATTCCATTCGCTGGCCTTGACAGATGCTGCAGGGAACTTGGTGCGCTCAGTAGTTGTTAGGATATTAAAGTAAGGCCTGGGAATTTGCAGGCCTGAATGGTAAGGCTTATCATTGAGGCCTAGCAGACCAGCAGAGGGTGCGGGGTATTTCTGACTTAGGTTCTGCCCAGTAACAAGAAAATGTGATCTCTGTTGGAATGTTGCAAGTTATTTAGCCAATCCCAGGAACACTGGTTGCTTGTCTGTTCAGCTCAGTGAGTGTGTGTGTGTTCAGTCCCATCCTGATCAGAGAGCTCTTCTGTTCTACGTTCTGTTTCTCTCTGAGTATTGCTGCTGCTGGATTTACAGATTTACTATGTCGAGCAAAATAAGAAAGTGGTTAGACGAATACGTGTTTTGTTGTTTTTGTTAAGAACATAAGAACATAAGAACATAAGAAGAGCCCTGCTGGATCAGGCCAAAGGCCCATCTAGTCCAGCTTCCTGTATCTCACAGCGGCCCACCAGGTGCCCCAGGGAGGCATGTAACAACAAGATGCTTACATCCTGTTGCCACTCCCTTGCACCTGGTACCAGTAGCCCACCACCTTTGTAAGGAGGTTGCACAATCCATCATTGCCTATAGCCCATAATGGACCTTTCCTCCAGAAATCTGTCCAATCCCCTCTTAAAGGCATCAAGACCAGATGCCATCACCACCTCCTGTGGCAAGGAGTTCCACAGATTAACTACCCGCTGGGTAAAAAAGTACTTCCTTTTATCTGTTTTAACTCTCCCAACCCTCAGCTTTAGTGGATGCCCCCTGGTTCTGGTGTTTTGAGAGAGGGAAAAGAACATCCCTCTATCGACTTTATCCCTTCCATGCATAATTTTGTATGTCTCAATCATGTCCCCCCTCAGGCGCCTTTTTTCTAGACTGAAGAGCCCCAAACGCTGCAGTCTTTCTTCATAAGGGAGGTGCCCCAGCCCCGTAATCATTTTTGTCGCTCTCTTCTGCACCTTTTCCAACTCCACTATGTCCTTTTTGAGATGCGGCGACCAGAACTGGACACAATATTCCAGGTGTGGCCTTACCATTGATTTGTACAATGGCATGATAATATTGGCTGTTTTATTCTCAACCCCTTTTTTAATGACCCCAAGCATGGAATTGGCCTTCTTAATTGCTGACGCACACTGGGTCGATACCTTCATTGAATTGTCCACCAGCACCCCAAGATCTCTCTCCTGAGCTGTCACAGACAGCTCAGAACCCATTAGCCTATAGGTAAAGTTTTGGTTTTTTGCCCCAACGTGCATCACTTTACATTTGTCTATGTTGAAACGCATCTGCCATTTGGCTGCCCATTCCCCCAACTGGGAGAGATCCTTCTGGAGCTCTTCACAGTCGTCTCTGGTTTTTACCACCCGGAAAAGTTTTGTGTCATCCGCAAACTTGGCCACCTCGCTGCTTATCCCTGTCTCCAGGTCATTTATGAATAAGTTGAAAAGCACGGGCCCCAAGACAGATCCCTGGGGCACTCCACTTTTCACCTCTCTCCAATCTGAAAATTGCCCATTGACCCCCCACTCTCTGTTTCCTGGCCCTCAACCAATTCTGGATCCATAAGAGGACCTGCCCTCTTATTCCCTGACTGTGAAGTTTCTTCAGCAGTCTTTGGTGGGGGACTGTGTCAAATGCCTTCTGAAAATCCAGGTATATGATATCCACAGGTTCACCCACATCCACGTGCCTATTGACCTTTTCAAAGAATTCCAAAAGGTTTGTGAGGCAAGACTTACCCTTACAGAAGCCATGCTGACTTTCTTTTAGCAGTACTTGTTCCTCTACATGTTTTAGGATTTTATCTTTGATGAGGCTTTCCACCATCTTACCCGGAACAGACGTTAGGCTGACAGGCCTGTAGTTTCCAGGGTCCCCCCTTCTCCCTTTTTTAAAGATTGGCGTGACATTGGCTATCCTCCAATCCTCTGGTACCGTGGCCGTTTGAAGGGACAAGTTGCATACTCTAGTTAAGAGGTCAGCAACTTCGTTCTTTAGTTCCTTAATTACTCTTGGGTGTATACCATCTGGGCCTGGTGACTTATTTATATGTAGTTTATCAATTTGATCTAAAACATCTTCTTTATTAACCAGTATCTGATTTAATTCCTTCGTTAGGAAGGGCTGTTCAGGCTGTGGTATCTGCCCAAGTTCTTCTGCTGTGAAGACGGACGCAAAGAATTCATTTAATTTCTCTGCAATCTCCAAGTCCCCTTTTATCTCCTCTTTCCCTCCCTCACCATCCAGCGGGCCAACCGCCTCTCTGGCAGGTTTCCTGCTTCTAACATATTTGAAGAAGCTTTTATTATTCCCTTTTATGTTGCTAGCCATGCGTTCCTCAAACGCTTTCTTGGCCTCCCGTATCACCTTCTTACTTGTCTTTTGCCAGAGTTTATGTTCCAGCGGAATTACTCAAAATCTTAAAAGATGATGCTGTCCAAGTGCTGCTCTCCATATGCCAGCAAATTTGGAAAACCCAACAGTGGCCACAAGACTGGAAAAGATCAGTTTACATTCCAATCCCAAAGAAGGGCAATGCCAAAGATTGCTTGAATTACCGCACCATTGCACTCATTTCACATGCTAGCAAGGTCATGCTCAAAATCCTACAAGCTCGGCTTCAGCAGTATGTGAATCGAGAACTACCAGATGTACAAGCTGGTTTCCGAAGAGGCAGAGGAACTAGAGATCAAATTGCCAACCTTCGCTGGATCATGGAGAAAGCAAGAGAGTTCCAGAAAAACATCTACCTCTGCTTCATTGACTATGCTAAAGCCTTTGATTGTGTGGATCACAACAAACTGTGGCAAGTTCTTGAAGAGATGGGAGTTCCAGACCACCTGATCTGCCTTCTGAGAAACCTTTATGCGGGTCAGGAAGCAACAGTTAGAACTGGACATGGAACAACCGACTGGTTTCAAATTGGGAAAGGAGTACGACAAGGCTGTATATTGTCACCCTGCTTATTTAACTTATACGCAGAGTACATCATGAGGAAGGCAGGGCTGGATGACTTACAAGCTGGAATCAAGATTGCTGGGAGAAACATCAACAACCTCAGATATGCAGACGATACCACTCTACTGGCAGAAAGTGAGGAAGACCTAAAGAACCTTTTGATGAGGGTGAAAGAGGAAAGTGCCAAAATTGGCTTGAAGCTCAACATTGAAAAGACTAAGATCATGGCAACCACTCCCATCACTTCCTGGCAAATAGAAGGGGAAGAAATGGAAGCAGTGACAGACTTTATTTTCCTGGGCTCCAAGATCACCGCAGATGGTGACTGCTGCCATGAAATTAAAAGACGTTTACTTCTTGGGAAGAAAGCTATGGTGAACCTAGATAGCTTAATAAAAAGCCGAGACATCACCCTGCCAACAAAGGTTCGCATAGTCAAAGCGATGGTTTTCCCAGTAGCCATGTATGGCTGTGAGAGCTGGACCATAAGAAAGGCAGAGCGTCGAAGAATCGATGCTTTTGAATTATGGTGTTGGAGAAGACTCTTGAGAGTCCCCTGGACTGCAAAGAGATCCAATTGGTCAATTCTCCAGGAAGTCAAGCCTGATTGCTCCCTGGAAGGACAAATGCTGAAGCTGAAGCTCCAATACTTTGGCCACCTGATGAGAAGAGAGGACTCTTTAGAAAAGACCCTCATGCTGGGAAAGATTGAAGGCAAAAGGAGAAGGGGGCGACAGAGGATGAGATGGTTAGATAGTGTCACCGAAGCAATGAATATGAAATTGGGCGAACTCAGGAAGCTAGTGGAGGACAGGGAGGCCTGGCGTGCTGTGGTCCATGGGGTCGCGAAGAGTCGGACACGACTTAGCGACTGAACAACAACAACAACAACAACAAATGTTCTTTTTTATTCTCCTCACTGGGGCAAGACTTCCATTTACGGAAGGAAGCTTCTTTGCTCTTTACAGCTTCTCTAACTTTGTTTGTCAGCCATGCAGGCACCCTCCTGGACCTTGTCGAACTCTTCTTTCTTTGCGGTATACACTTCCGCTGGGCCTCTACTACTGTTTTTTTAAACAGCCTCCACGCAGCCTGGAGGGATTGGACTCTTTTTACCTTCCCTTTCAATTTCTGTCTAACTAGTCTCCTCATCTGAGGGAAATCTGCCCTTCGAAAGTCAAGGGTTCTTGTGTCAGATTTGCTCTGCACTCTTTCCTGGACATGCATGGCAAAACCAATCGCAGCATGGTCACTGTTCCCCAATGGCTCAGTAACACTTACATCCCTAACTAGGTCCCGAGTACCACACAATATTAAATCCAGAGTCGCCTGTCCTCTGGTCGGCTCCATGACTAGCTGCTCTAAGGCACAGTCATTCAACACATCAAGGAATCCGGTCTCTCTTTCTTGACCAGAGCAGCAGTTGACCCAGTCAATATGAGGATAATTGAAGTCCCCCATGATTACAATCCTGCCTCTCTTGGTCACTGCCCTGATTTGTTTCCTCATTTCAAGGTCACCTTCAAGTTTTTGATCGGGAGGACGATAGCACACCCCCACTATTACATTGCTCTTACGGCCTGATAGTTTAACCCATAGTGACTCCATGGTGGAGTCCAGCCCACCTTCAGTTTCTACTCTGCTGGATTCTATCCCTTCTTTGATATAGATGGCCACCCCTCCGCCAACACGCCCTTCCCTGTCCCTCCTATAGAGTTTATAGCCTGGGATTACAGTATCCCACTGGTTTGTCCACCAGGTTTCCGTTATGCCTACTATATCAATGTTTTCCCTAGCCACCAAACATTCCAATTCCCCCATCTTTGCTCGGAGACTTCGAGCATTCGCATAATAACACCTATATACGGGGTTCTCTAAAGAGGGACTGTTTTTTGATCCCTTTTCCCCTCCTCTCCTTTTACTGGACAAACTGTCACTTACACTCAGCTTAGAAGTTCTATTTCCTACTCCTCCATTACTCTTTGGTACTCCTCCATCCTCCTCTTCCCGTAGGGATAAGGAGTTCCGAACCAGATGCCACTCGGCTCCTGTCGGCTTTCCCCCAGGGATCAGTTTAAAAGCTGCTCTGCCACCTTTTTAATATTAAGCGCCAGCAGCCTGGTTCCATTTTGGTTCAAGTGAAGCCCGTCCCTCTTGTACAGGCCTGGCTTGTCCCAGAATGTCCCCCAGTGCCTAACGAATCTAAACCCTTCGTCCCGACACCACCGTCTCATCCACGCATTGAGACCCCTGATCTCCGCCTGCCTAGCTGGCCCTGCACGTGGAACAGGTAGCACTTCTGAGAACGCTACCTTGGGGGTCCTGGCCTTCAGCGTCCTGCCTAGCAACCTAAATTTGGCTTCCAGGACCTCCCGGCTACATTTCCCCACATCGTTGGTGCCAACATGCACCACGACCGCTACCTCCTCCCCAGCACTCCTAACCAGCCTATCTAGACGAGACGTGATGTCCGCAACCTTCACACCAGGCAGGCAAGTCACCGTGCGGTCCACACATCCGTCGCAGACGCCCCTCTCTATATTCCTAACTATAGAATCGCCCACAACAAGGAGACCGCAACCCCCCTCCCGCCGAGGAGCATCCTTAGTGCGACTGGATGCGGGCTCGTCACTGGAAGAAGGGGCCCCCGCTGGGGGATTGATTCCCTCTGTTCCAAGCTGACGTCCTCCAGCCCTGAGACTCCTTTCCCCAGCAGCTGAGGAGCTGCCCTTCTGAGGGTGGGACGAATCCTGCAAGTCCCCGGATGTCTCACCATGGACCCTCATTCCCTGCCTCTGCTTCTCCAGGTCCGCAACCAAGGCCTCTAGGGAGCAGACGCGTTCCCTGAGTCCCTGGAGCTCCTTGCACCGAGGACACACCCACGACTTATGCCCCAGAGGCATATAGTCATACATGTGGCACTCTGTGCAAAACACTGGATAGCCCCCGCCCAACTGCTGGCTGTCTCCCTCCATCTCTGTGTTTATTTAGGGATGAGCTGCCCTGCTTCTCAGAGAGAGGGCAGAGTCTGGGGCCCTGGCTTCCTCGCCCTGCTGCTTCACTTGCACAGATGCGTAACTCGCTTGTTACCTGGCACTTGGTCTCGGACGAGGCACTTCGTCGCAGGACAGCACTCGCTGCTCGTGTCCCCACTCGCTGGAGCGTCTGCTATATACAGGAAGTTCTTCCTTCCTCCCTTCCTGTGCTAGATAGCTCCTCCCCCTCTGCTAGAAAGCTCCTCCTGTCTGCCTGCCTGAAAAGGGCTGGCCTCACCTGGACTGTGGGGGTTGATGGCTGCCTAGGCAACCAGATAACACAATTGTCCTCAGAAGGTAACCCAGTTAACTTCCTAAGGAGCTCAATTTCCCTATGAAAGGGTCCTCCCTGAGTAGCTGAGTTTCTACTAAGTAGAAACTAGGAGTGTTAGTGTCTGTCTTGGTATATGTTTGAGCTTTGTGGCACACTGTATTTTAGACCCCAAATAGTTTAAAACACTGAAACTTTAGTTTAATTTAGTGTGAGTAGTTTAAAATTAGTTAAGTGGTTTAACTTAGCTTGGTTTAGTTTAAACACTAAGACTACACACCAAAGTGTTCCAGACACTAGACTGCTACCTTTCTTGTGCTGAGACTGTGAGGTGAGATTTCACCTCTGCCTTATTTCAGTTTCTACTCTTCAGATTCAGTTTCTACTCAGTTTAAGTTTCTACTCTTCCCTATGTTTAATTTAGTTTTAATTTGGGTTCTTACTCACAAGTAGACTCTGGTCTTACTTAGAGTAGACCTGTGTAGGCTTGAGCTGTAATTCTCTACAGAATCAGCTCCTTTAAGCTGAATTTTACACAGACTTAAATTTAACCTTTCCTTAAACAGAACTCAGCCTTAAACCTAAACTTAGAGTAGATTTACAGGTGAGAAGAACACTTACCTTATCTTTCCAAGGATCCCCCTCCTCGCACAGATGCGTAACTCGCTTGTTACCTGGCACTTGGTCTCGGACGAGGCACTTCGTCGCAGGACAGCACTCGCTGCTCTTTGTTCTTTGAACACAGTGATTTTATGTGCAACTGATGCATCGTTCATTTTGTGCACTAATAAAATATATATCTCTATGTTTTGAATTTGGAAAAAATTTTTTTTACAACTATGAAGTGTTAAGTGAATGCACGTATGAAACTTGTGGGGTTCGGCACCTCCAAAAAGGTTAAGAACCACTGCTCTACAGGCTTTGAAACCGAGATGAGCACCACCCCCTACAGTCGGTCACGACTAGACCATTCGGTCGTGGGGAAACCTTTACCCTTTTTAAGACTTTCATGGCCTGTGTGTGTGTGTGTGTGTGTGTGTGTGTGTGATATTAGAAATGAGATATCCAGATTATCTGTACTAAAAGTTCACTGAACCCACATGGAGTTGATGGGACCATCTTTTTCAGCTGTTGATGTTTTTTTCTAAAATGGATGAACAGGGCAGATTAGGGGTGAAATCCTAACCAAATTTCCACCTGCGCAGTGTAAAATCTCAGGATGGGATTTGTCAGAGAGGATGTTGCACGTCTGTACGCTGCCCACTCTGACTCCAAGAGTGGTCCAAATGTGCTTTATGGTGGCCCTTGTGCTGGCCAAACTTTGCTGGCCTAACTGTGCCGGCCTAACTCCAGGTTAGGATTGCTCTCTCATAGTAATTCTCACATGTAAGCATTTTGCATGGTGTTGCACTAAATGTTTTCAACCGTAGTACCAAACCTGTGAAAACTGCCATTCAGATGGAAATAAATATTCACCAGTTTAAATATGACAATGCAAACAAACGAGAGGGTTAAAACACACAGGGAAACCTTGTTTTCCCACTGTTACATTGTTGTATATTTCATGGTAGATTTGCAGAGATGTGGTGAGATGCAGTCTGGTCCATGAGGTGGAAACCCATTAGTTTCCGAGAATTTACCACTTGTCCTGAAACATCTATTCCATGCCAGCGAAAGCCAAATTAGCCCTCACTTGCTTTGTGTTTTCATGTTTCCATAATGTGAGATTGGCTGCATTTCTGAGTTCAGAGACCTGAATGGTCATGATGGGACTGAAGTGTAGCTACTGGAGCTCACTTAACTTTGCAAAGGCTACTTAGGTGATGCCAATGCAGTGGTGATCAGTAGACCAGAGGGGAAATGTTTCCTTTTAGTGTTTATCAAGCTTGTTTGTCTCAGCTGGAGGCTGGTAGAAGGCTCCAGCTGAGGGTCTGTAGCCCAATGTCCGGGTGCACTCAGGAATGCTACGTTGTCTTGCAAAAAAGCCAGAATCAGACTTTTAGAAGCTTAAGAAATACAATGAAATAGAAAGGATAAATGGGTTTTCAAGACAATATGCATGCATCGGGCAATTTAATTCAAGAACAACAAAACAACAACCCTCAACTCTGCCACCAGCATTGAAGAACAACCTGCTTTGGAATTGCTATGGAAATAATAAGAGCAAAAGAACCTTTTGGCTGAGATTTCTATCTGTATTATTATTATTCATTCATTCACATGTACACAGTCAAAATGATAACAATATCACAAATGTCACAGACTGGTCTTTATTGGCAATTCAAGCTCTAACCAAGAGCCTAAGAATTGTCTAAATATCTAAGAATTGTCCTATTATTATTATTAATAATAATAATAATATTATTATTGGGAAGCCTGAGAGTCATGTCAAGTCAAGGATTCTTTTTAAAGCCACAGTGAGCTCTGTAAGCAGAAATGTAAGACACAGATGATCCCCAAAGAAATGTTGCCGCTTTAACCATATCTTTCCCACAGTCCTATGGCTTGGACTTCTCTCCATTGGATGGAGCAGGGACTACAACACCACTTCACTACTTTCCACTTTCTTTACAAGAAAGCTTGTGAAATAATTGTAAAGTAATTTTAAAGCTTGTAAAGTAATTGTAAAGAAAGCTTTCTTTACAAGGAAGCTCACAAAGTAATGTACTTTGCTAAAATAAATCCATAGGGCTCACCAATGGGCCCCTGAGGACTCACCACCTTGAAATAATGCAGGAGAAACACCAGGCAACAGCCACTGGGAAGGATGTTCTGCAGCAGTCAAGAGGGACACTGTTTTCCCCCTATGAAATATACAGGGACCACTACTTTGAAAGGTGCCCAGTTATCAATGGTTCATCTAGCACCCGATCCAGGATTCAAATTCAAAGCATCCAACATGAAAAAAGACCTGCACTGCCAAAGATGTGTTCTACAAGTGAGCACTCCATTCACCCTGGTTTCAAGCAGTGATTTCACATGGCTTGCAATGTGGAACATAGCAGAGCCACACATTACTCAGGCGATGTGTCACGGACATGTGGCATCATTCCAATCTGAGCATGTGGAAGGTCTTCCTGGAGCATGCGCCAATCCTCTGAGCCCATCCCTGGTTTTCTTTGGCTTTTCTCTAGGTGGATTCTAATGGCAATCAGATTTGCAGTCCATCACGTCTACTTCCTCAGTCATGGCCATCTGAAAGTCTGAGTAACTCAGTCAGGGTCAGGCAAGACAGAGGCCTGTCTCCCCAAGGCATCCTTGTCATACACTGAAGCCAACCAGAAAGGGGAAGATGCCCAGCGGCGTCATGCAGCCGGAACGCTGGGCGGGCGGAACGGGTGAGCGGCAGCCCGCCCGTTGCATACCGCTCCATTTCGCCGTCTTCCCTGCCCCCGCGGGGGCAGGGAAGATGGTGAAACGGAGCGGTACGCAACGGGCGGGCTGCCGTTCACCCGTTCCGCCCGCCCAGCATTCCGGCAGCATGACGCCGCTGAAGACGCCCCAGGTGGGGGAATCGGTGTGAACTCCTGACATATCTATTAATGTCCTGGAAACAGCCATCTTTCCCACGTAGGCTCAGAGAAAGAGAAGCAATTTATGAGCTCCAGCAGATATTTGGGTGTCTTGGGGCCCATCACTTCTCCCCCGAATTGAAAACTTCAGTCAACACTTCAGTTTAAAAAAAAATACTAACTGGAAAAAATCAATGTGACATCCCTAAATTGTCTGACTACTGCTTTCTCTGTGTCTTTCCCCATCATGTAAACTTTTGGTGGCTAAGCCTGAAGCTTGATATCTCCTCAGATGACACCAGGCCTGAGCAGCTAGTGACCCCCACACTAAGTCATGGAATCATAGAGTTGGAAGGGACCTACAAGATCATCTAGTCCCACCCCCTGCCTGAAGCAAGATATCCCCCTAGAGCATCTCCAGCAGGTCCCTGTCAAGCCTTTGCTTGAAGGTCTCCAATGACGGAGAATCCACCACCTCCCTCGGCAACCTGTTCCACTGTCTAACCGCCCTTATCATCAAGAAATTCTTCCTAATGTCCAGCCGGAATCTCCTCTCTTGCAGTTTGTACCCATTGAACCTCGTTCTGCTGTCTAAGGCAGAGGAGGACAAATATGTCCCATCTTCCTTATGCAGCCAACCTTCTGCCTGTTACCAATCTTCTGCCTGAGGCAACAGTTTCAGTTGCCCTCATGGATGAGCCACCGCAGGACAGGATCCAGCCATCTGATATTCCTCAGGGTTGTCCTGGAACCACGAGAAGAGAGGTGGCCTCATGATGCAGGAGGAAGTGTTACTGTCCCTCTCTTAGAAGAAGACCCACCACTGAGCACGGATGGAGGTTGAGATGATAGTTTAATAGAAAGAGGGAGGACACCAAGGAGGAGAAGTGCAGGAGGTCAATGTTCTGGCTTCCAGAACATTGGAGGCAGGCTGAAGGGCTTGGAAAGATGAACGAGCCAAAGGGTGCTGGTGATCCCCCTCTCCCTCCCTCCTGATGTCTGAGATATGAGGAAGGGGCTGTCAAGCTATCAGACAGAGCTGCCAACACTTTGACAGCATTGGCAGCATCACCCCTGCTAACTGGGCAAGAGGCAGCTTCTCAAGCAGGGGTCCTCCTGTGTTTAGCAGAGGGAGAGTAATTGTCCCTCTTCACCCCTGCGCAGTGTCTTTTCTAGTAACTATTGCTGGTGGAGCTCTGCATTGTGTTTTTTTTTTTAGATTCTGAGCCCTTTTGGGACAGGGAACTATAACTTTATTATTATTATTTGCCTGTAAACCGCTTTGTGAACTTTGTGTTGAAAAGCGGTATATAAATACTGTTGATCAGTGGTGTTATTCTGCCGGAACGCTGGGCGGGACATCAGGGTGATCGACAGCCTGCCTGTCGCGTTCCGCAGCATTACGCCGTTTGCGTAACCAATTACGCCGCTTGCGTACGTTACGCAAACGGCGTAACGCTGCGGAATGCGACGGGCAGGCTGTCGATCACCCAGATGTCCCGCCCAGCGTTCCGGCAGAATAACACCACTGCTATTGATTGATTGATTGATTGCAAGGCCACCTTTCCAACCAAAGGTTCAGATCAGCATATTTATATATGGATTTATTGATTGCGTTTTTTATAATAAAAATAAAAATAAAACGCCTTTCTTTGGCCATTAGATTGCTCCTCTGGCTTTAATTGAAGGCAGTTTACATAGGCAGGCTTTATTTCTGTAAACCCGCAAGGGTTTTTACAAATTACAAAGAAGTTCTGTCTTTCAAGAACTACAACAACATACAGATGGAACTTTTGTGGTCTAGTCCTTTCTGGCCACACGCTTGCCTTCCCACCGGCTGATAAGCGGCTTCTCTGCTCCCACCAAAGAAACAGCTGGCCCAGCACAACTCCTCTCTCACAGGCAGCTGGAGACAGCTCAGCTCTTATCAGTCGCCATTCTCAAGGTCTGCCGCTCACAGAGACTTCCGGTGTTCTCGAACTGGCGACCTTCGGATCTTATCTTCGGGCAAACAGCGGCTTTAACCCTCTCGACTAAACCCCCTGCCCTAATGCTCTTCTTCCAAGCAGCTCAGGGTGATTTTCATGGTCCCTTCTCCCCCTTTGCCCTCATAACACACCTATGAGGTTGGTGAAGCTGGGAGAGGGAGAGGGAGAGGAGGAATGTCAGAGCCAGCACGAAGGGGCAGGATTGTTGGGCTGCAATGCCTGCCTGACAGTTCTGCTGTGAAGGTGTAGGGTGGGCGTGGGGGTCTCGAATCATGTGTTCCTTATGAATTTCAGCAAGAATGGAATTCAATGAGATGTGGTTGGCAGCCTACCTGCAGTGGCCAGCCAGTTGCCTCTGATCAATCCCCAAGCAGGGCATGAAAGTAAAAGCCTGTTCCTGCCCCTCCCCCAACCAGTACCTGGCATTTTCTGGCATACTGCACCTGAACATGGAAGCTCCATACGGTCACCATGTTTAATAGCTAATGCTAGACTTCTCTTCTAGAAAAATGTCCTAGTGTCCTTTTAAAAGCCATCTAGGCCAGTGTCCATCACCATGTGGCAGTAAATCCCACAAATTAATGATGCCTTCTGAGAAGAACTATTTTCTATTGTCCTAAACCAGTGACGGCGAACCTATGACACGCATGTCAAAGGTGACATACCATGACGAATGGCTGGCACACCAGCATTCACCAATCCTGATAACAACTGAGTTTAATTTACTTGTATTTCATTTTTGTAATGAAATGATTTGATGTTTGATATTTCTTTATATAATATGTAGCATCACACACAATTGGACTGCATTTTTTAAATAAATAAATAAATAAATATTTAAAGAATAGTTTCTCTTTTGTTTGGGGGTGGGTGACACACCAGTTGAGTCAGGTTAGGCATTGTCTGAATTTTTGACACACCAAGCCCAAACGTTTTGCCTTCACTATCCTAAACGGTGAACCAATTTCACTGGACAACCTCAAATTCCAATATTTTGAGAGCAGGAGACGGGGGGGGGGGAAAGAACATAAGAGCAGAGGCAGATCTAAGGGGGGGGGGAAATCTGTAAGTTTTGCAAGAAGCCTTACCTTGCAGTGGAAAACACTCCTCTCCTGCACTGTTCTAGCCAATCCTCACAGGGAACAGCAACATCTTGCTTACTGGCTACAGCAGCAAGGGAGAGGAGGGATTTACATGACAGGGTAAGGTTTCTTGCAAAACTTACAGATTCCCCCCCTTAGATCCTCCTCTGCATAAGAGCCCTGCTGGATCAGGCCAAGGCCCATCTAGTCCAGCTTCCTGTATCTCACAGTGGCCCACCAGAGGCCTCAGGGAGCACACAACACAACTAGATACCAGCATCCTGTTGCCACTCCCTTTCACGTGGCATTCTGAAGTAGCCTACTACTAATGTAAGAAGGTTACACAAGTCATCATGGCCTATAGCCAACGTTTGAGTTTTCCTCCAGAAATCTGTCCACTCCCCATTTAAAGGCACCTAGGCCAGATGCCATCACTACCGCCTGTGGCAAGGAGTTCCACAGATTAATTACCAGCTGGTAAAAAAGTATTTCTTTTTATCAGTTCTAACTCTCCCAGCACTCAATTTAGTGGCTGTCTCCTGGTTCTGGTGTTGTGAGAGAGGGAAGAGAACATCCTTCTATTCCTCCCGTGCATAACTTTGTATGTCTCCAGATCTCCATGCCTATCTACTTCCTCATGCAATACATAATTTTGCAAAACTCTACACTACAGCTATTCTCGTAGTATTATGTGTCCTTGGCCAAGGAAAATCAATGGCTACCGTACTGCCAATAATATGTTTGCTTCTATGAAGGGAAGAATTGTTTTGAGTCGATGAGGCACTCTGGTTTCATCAGCTGAAACGTTATACAGCCTGAGACCAAAACGTTATTTCTTGTCTGAGCTGGAAAGAAGTCAGATTAACAGCCCCATCCCAGGCATGTCTACTCAGAAGTAAGCCCCATTAGAGTCAATTGGTCTTACTCCCAGGTCAGTGTGGGTAGGATTGCAGCTGTAGTAGCTTTGCTACAATCCTTTGGAGATCAGACAGATCTTCAGACATTCTTGGAAGCTGAGATAAAATACCCGTCTCCCATGCAAATGGTCTTAGCATAGCTATCAGAGGACATTTATCCTCTGCCCTTCACCCCACCCAATCAGAAGCCATAGAATTTTTATTAGGCTAATTTCCATTACTCAGCAACGACTAGAGGAACCTTTGATCAAACTAATTAGAAATAGTTAGACTCTGCACTCACAGATAGATCAGATTTATTAGCAAAATTATGTGTGTGCACACGTAGCAAATAAATAAGACCATTAAATACAAGAATTATGACATTTATGCCACTTTTTAGAGGGAGGAAGCATTCCAATTAGGCAGTGAATATTCCAAAAGGGTAGAGACTTTTTTCCCCCCTCTACCCTCCTTTTCATGCAAACGGCTTCATTCCGCTAATATATTTTTCGAGAAATGAAACCAGAGGAGCTGAGGCTGGCAAAAGAGGAAGCCATATATATCCTTCGAAGGCCAAAGTTGTTTTCCCCACTTAGATGTTTCTAGAAAGTATTTGGCTGTAAAATAAGGCTTTTCCCTGCATGTTGTCACCGGCCTCTGCCTCTATATAGGAATGTAAGAACCTAAGAAAAACCCTCCTGGATCAAGACTCAGCTAGTCCAGCACCCTGTTTCTGTTGTGGCCCACCAGCTGTCTCTGGGGAGCCCCAAAGCAAGAGAAGGTGGCAGATTTCCTTCCTACCATTGCTCCCCTGCATCTGGTATTGAAAGCAAACTGCTGCTGAACCCAGAGGTTACCATCCTTTTTCAGCCCTTCAGTATCTTGAAGTTTTTTCCCCAGTACATTATCATAGAATCCTAGAGTTGGAAGGTACCTACAAGGTCATCTAGTCCCACCCCCTGCCTGTAGCAGGAAATCCTCCTAGAGCATCTCCAGCAGGTGCCTGTCGAGCCTCTGCTTGAAGGTCTCCAGTGAGGGAGAATCCACCACCTCCCCTGGCAGACTATTCCACTGTCGAACCGCCCTTATCATCAATAAATTCTTCCTGATGTCCAGCTGGAATCTCCTCTCTTGCAGTATGTACCCATTGGACCTTGTTCTGCTGTCAAAGGCAGATGAGAACAGATTTGTCCCTTCTTCCTTATGACAGCCCTTCAGATATTTGAAGAGGGCTATCACATCCCCTCCCAGTCTTCTCTTATATAGTACCAGGGTTATTATATTATCCTGGTATTTCCGCCCACAATGATCCTATAAGGGAGTCTTGTCCCCTTAAGTTTTTTTTTTCTTTTTCAGTTCTATATCCTCTCTAATATACAGAATTACACTTTGGTAATTCTGGAGGCTATATTAGCCATGGCTATATTCACATGGAGGCTATATTAGCTATAAGAGAGGGGGGGAGAGTTTCGTTGTTTTCGTAGATAATGTTTTGCTATAGAGAAAAGCTTCCCCTGTGTGTTGTTCCCACAGAGGCGGAGGGAGGGTGCTGCAGGGCGTGACTGGCACAATGGGCACCAGAAGGGGTGAGGCCAGAGGCGGATCTACAGGGAGGACAAAGCTCTGTGTTGCAAGAAGCCTTAGTTCGTCATGTAAATCCCTCCTCTCCCTTGCTGCTGTAGCCAGTAAGCAATGCCAAGATGTTGCTTTTCCCTGTGAGGATTGGCTAAAACGGTGCAGGAGAGGAGTGATTTCCACTGCAAGGTAAGGCTTCTTGTAAAACTTAGAGCTTTGCCCTCCCTTAGATCTGCCTCTGGGTGAGGCACCGCTGCGCAGAACAACCCACATGCTTTTTCACCCCCCCTCCCTTAATGGAGCACTTCCAGGCACAGGGCTGGGGGACGCACAGGGGCAAGGTGGCCATGCTGGGGCCGTAGTGACATCACCCCCCTGCCCCAGACATGCTCAGAGCCAGGAATGGCTCTGTGTTCCCATTTGCGATAGGGTAGCTGAGTACTGGGATACATCTTGCCATTTAGAAAGTCCCAACAAAGCCAACAAGGTATATGATTTGGCTACAGTAGCATAGCTAGAGGGGGGAACAGTAAGTACTGCAGGCGCTGCAATGGGTGGTGTAAGTGGCCCCTCCCACTCACTATTGGAGGCATTCCAGGTAGTGACGACATGTCGGAGATGCCATTTGGTTCACCGATCACCAGCACATTGTCGTCACCACCTGGAATGTCTCCGACGGCAAGTGGAAGGGGACGTTATACAACACATTGCCGTGCCTGCAGTACTTACCATTTTGCCCTCCTTTAGCTATGCTACTGTTCAACTAGCAAAATGCTTGCACATTGCTCATCTTGTGACATAGTTATTTAACTGGCTTCCTACAGTCCCTTTTGAGTCTCTGCCTTCTGGATGGGAGAAGATGATGCAGAAACAATAAGCTGATGCACTTTCCTGGAAACCATTTGGCATTTGCCATTTTCTAGGCAATCATCCAGTCGAACAATGCAAGCGCTCATTTTGTGTGCCATTGTTTTTCCCCATCATCTCCGGTTACCAAAGCATAGCACAAAAGTTCGTAGAAGCTAATCTCATTCGACAGACAATCTGGGCCAGCTTTGTCGTGCCATTAGCCAAGAGCAACCCAGAGTCTTTCTGTTTTCCTTTTCCCCTTGGTTGCCCACAGAGCAACAGAACTGTTTTGTACATGCCTTACGGCAGGGTCAGAGCAAGATGGTATCTGCAGGGATACCAAATCAGCTATGGATGCTTCAAGCCTTCAAGCACCTTCGAGCCTTTGCAGAAGATTTGTTTTGTGTCACATATTCAGAAAGCACATTTTTAGAGCATCATAAGAACATAAGACGATCAGGGGAAAGAGCCATCTAGTCCAGCTTCCTGTAGCTCACAGTGGCCCACCAGATGCCTCAGGGAGCACACAAGACAACTAGATATTTGCATCTTGTTGCCACTCCACTGCATCTGGCATTCTGAGGTAGTCCACTTCTACAATAAGGAGGTTGCACCACCCATCATGGTCTGTAACCTGTAAAGGACATTTCCTCCAGAAATCTGTCCAATTTGCTTTTAAAAGCACCTAGGCCAGATGCCATCACCACCTTCTGTGGCAGTCATCTGATTGGGGAGCATGCTAATCTTCCCTTGAATCAGTTGTGCTGATGCTGGTTTATTTCAAAGTGTACTTAAAATGGCTAGTCATTATCTTTAATGTCCCTATCAAAGCGGTTCCCAAACTGTGGGTCAGGACCCACCAATGGGTCGCGAGCCAATTTCTGGTGGGCCATGAAGCACCTAGAGCAGCCATATTGAAAATATGGGAAGATGGGATGCTGGAAAGAGGGAGGGCTGTGTGGGTTGTTTTGCTTATGTCAAGGTTGTAACTAGGCTTTTTTCTTTCTTTCTGATTCTCTTTGCTTTTGGAAAATGACTGGGAAATAACCGTACTGATTGCTGCACTCTCAGGAAAACAGCAGGTTCTGACATCACAATGACAGCAGTCCCGGTCATGACATCACTTCTGGTGGGTCCCGGACAGAATGTCATTCTTAAAAGTGGTCCTAGTGCTCAAAAGTTTGAGACCCACTCTTCTATCAATTTGAGATCAGAATTCCGGGAGAATTAGCCCCCCACTATAAACCAATTTGTCCACTACAGTCAACAGGAGAGGCTTTTCTGCATGCCCCACCAAATCAGCAGAATGGTATATACACAGGGTTGTTTAAAAAAAATATTTTGAATACAATTTTCAGACAAAAAATGTTCTCCCAAAGAGAGTCACAGCAATTCAGCTTCAGAAATAAAAGGACAATTAAATGGTAATATACAACCCTGCTGGGGAGCAATGCACGTCAATCAAAAGAAGACACAAGCCCTGCCCTCAAGCTTGCAAAATGCAAAATACAAGATGCAGAAGGAAAGGAGGTGGACAGATCAGAGGCGGAGGAAGGGTGTAGCCTGGGGTGGCGCGAGCCATGGGTGCCGGGGGCGGTGGGGCGCCATTGTGCCGAGTCCGCGGACTGACCCGCGCGCTGTCTGGCCCACCTGCCCTCCCTGGCATCCATTCCACTCCGAAATGGAGCTATTCCGGGCGCAGTGAGGTGTGGCTGGGCGACGCACAGGGGTGGAACGACATCCTGGGGGTGCAGTTTCATCGCCCTGCCATGGGCGCACTCGAGGCCCGCCTTGGGGGATGGGTGGGGGGCGCGCCGGGTGCCTGGGCGAGCAGGCGCCCCCTCCGAGGCGAGGGAAAGCCGCGCGGGGTGTGCGAAGAAACCGGAAGTGAATCGACGGACTGTCAATCACTCCCTACTCCCGCCCAGCGAACCGTCTACTGGGGAGTAGATGACACCACTGGTTGGAAGAGTGTTCTTTTGAATAGTAAGGAAAACCAGCTCTCTGCAGCTGCTGATTCTCTGGTCAACAGCTACGATCAGGGTCTTCTCTTTGCTTCTATTGCCAGAGAGTACCTAGCTTGAAGTTCTTTCTAAGGGCAAGGCGTGCGGAAGCAACCAAGAAATATAGGGCTTCTACGTGATAGAGATTTGGACCTCTGAATTAAATTAGCATCAAATCCATGCATGGCAAATGGGCCTTGCCACCGAGTTTGAGAGTTTTGGGCAAATGACAGAGGGGAGACAATACAATGGCAGACCATTAGGGGGATTTCACACAACACTAATTTCTCTCCATGCGCTTTGTGAGCCTGGCTCCAAGGTGATAAAATGGTCCATTTGCCCCATTCTTCTGCTGATCATCATTCACTGGGTCTCATGAAGAACCTCTTCAAAGCATCATGGCCATGCCCCCCTTAGCTTGACATGAGGCCTATATTTAAAACATTCACTTTGAGATGCTGACTTAATGAGAATAGTCTGGGCAGAGATTCAGAACATCGTGATATACTCAGATAATTTCAAGAAGGCACAGTATTCACATTGTCAATTGATAATTTGCACTAACTTTTCTCTCTGCTACAGATCTTTTTTTTCTTTTCGCTCATTCAGTTCTCAGAATCCAGATGACAGCTTCTCTCAAACCATTCATTTCCCCGGCCATTGTCCTTGTTCCCCTCCAAGTGTTATATTTAGAGTGTCCAGTGCGATGCTTTCAAGTACAAACCGACTAGCGTTATTATTATCTTGTGTGAACAAGTGGTGGTTGATGTGACTGATGAGGACCTGCCCTCATCTGTCATCTGCATCTTCAGACCCTTCCCTTCCCTGCTTTCATTTTTGGGAGCACAAGTTCTCTTTGGTGAGTGAAACCGACAAGGTGGGGAAGATTCTTGAAAGTTTCTCAGCAGCATTGTCAAGTTATTTGGTTGTTTTTTGTTGTGATTACAAAATTCCTAGGTGCATCAGCCCTTGTGAAGAACACACATGGCACAATCCTAACCTGGATTTAGGTTGGCACAGTTAGGCCAGCAAAGTTTGGCCTGCATTAAGAGACATCATAAAGTATGTTTGGACCACTCTCCGAGTCAGAGAGGCCAGCACACAGACGTGCGCCATCCTCCCTGACTCCAAGAGTGGTCTAAACGCACATTATGGTAGCCCTCGTGCCAGCCAAACTTTGCTGACCTAACTGTGCCGGCCTAACTCCAGGTTTGGATTGTGCCCACAGACACACACGCTCAGGAGCCATCACCTTTTTTTCAGAGCAACGGGAATGGCATGAAAAGGTGTGGATAGGTATTTCTAGGAGGAAGGATGCCAAGCCTTCCTTTCTTTCATTTTAGCTTGGCAGTGGAATGTTGCTGATACAGTAGCTGCAGATTCTGCCAGCTGGCCTCAGGCCATGCTCTCAATGCAGTCAGGATCACAGCATCATAGGAGCAGAAGTGCCCCGGAGATTAAACCACTTCAACCTGCCCATCAGGAAAAGGATCTTACTTTGCCCTAATGTAGGAACATTCAGAGGAGTTGATTGTATCATATCCCATCCTTTTTTTGCCTCCAGATGATCAGAAAATGGATTTGGGGGTTGGCATGGGGTGTCTAGAAATTGCACAAATGCCAGAGAACAGGACTAAACAATTGTATACAGTTGAAAAAAAAGTTGTCTTCTGGAAGCACCTAAAGGGACAAAAGGGGGGGACGACAAAAGTAACTATCTAAGGTGCTGAACAAACCGGGCCAAATCAGAATTCTGGGTTGACCCAATCCTTGATAGGTAGATATGTTTTGTTTCTGGTGAGTAAGATAATAATAATAAAAAATAATAATAATAGTATTTATATACTGCCTTTCTTTGGCCATTATATTGCTCCTCTGACTTTAATTCAAGGCGGTTTACAGTAGGCTTTATTTCTCTAAACCCCCAAGGGTTTTTTTACAAATTACAAAGAAGTTCTGTCTTTCAAGAACTACACAACATACAGATGGAACTTTCGTGGTCTAGTCCTTCTTTCTGGCCGCACGCTTGCCTTCCTGCTGGCTGATAGACGGCTTCTCTGCTCCCACCAAAGAAGCAGCTGGCCCAGCACAACTCCTCTCTCACAGGCAGCTGGAGACAGCTCAGCTCTTATTAGTCACAATTCTCAAGGTCTGCTGCTCACGGAACTGGCAGCCTTCTCGAACGGGCAACCTTTGGATCTTATCTTCAGGCAAATGGAGGCTTTAACCCTCTCAACTAAACCTCCTGCCCAAGATGGGAATATAACCTACAGTAAGTCTTATTGTATACAATGGGCTTACTTGTATTGCATTCCTTTTGTTAATGGGGATAATATCCTGTAATGGATATTGGGAAGTACTACTATGCCAGTCACTCTCTCTCTCAGCCTAACCTAACTCAATCCAAGGAAGGATGCTGGTGCAAGGGTGGTTCTGGGCCAGCAGGGGGGTGGAACCAGGCAGGGGGAGGGCGGAACTGGGTGGGGGGGTGGGCCGGCCCAGGGAGGGGGCAGGTCTGGGATGCTGCTATTAGCAGGCACAGATCCCAGAAGCCTAGGACAGCCCAATCCACAGTGCCCCAGAAGCAAATCTCTCGCACATCTCTTGCAGCCAGTATAAGATTTCTGAACCTCACTCTATATGCTTTCTGAGTAGCTTTCTGGGAACTTTCCGCTCAGTTCCTGCCAGGAAAAGTCCAGAATGTGGACTTGCTGGCCCTTGGCCATCATGACAGCTGCGGTAATCAAGGATGCAGATCTATGCTGGAGATGAAACTCATCACCAAGTTCTTGATGCCATATGCTTAGAGACGGCCCAAGGCTTCAGATTTCCTGTGGCAATGTAATTTAATGACAGGTGAAAATTTGACCACATTCTTCCCTTGCTTCTTTACCTGGGGAGATCACACTGTGTGGAGAAGCTTCTTTCAGACAACATCCAGAGTGGGTTCCCCCCCATTCCCTATTAATTACTGAGCTCTTAATTTGCTAGCTCTAGGAAACTGTCTTCCACCTCCAGCTTTATTGAATTACGTTCTACCCCAAAACAATTAGTTGCCCTTGAACAGATTGGGATAATAAGGGGATTCTGATGTTGGGCTCAATAAAAGCAACACAATATCCCAAGGGGAAGCCAGCTGTGCAGACTGAGCAGATACACATATTTCTGCACTGGTCTCGGTGTCACCTGTTGGGGAGGGAGAAATAGAGCAGGTTGTTGCGGGCTATGGAGTTGAACTGCAGTAACTGTGCATGCAGAAATAGTTTATCTAAATCCTGGCAGCTTCAGTTTAAGAATCTCCGGTGGTGGGGCAGTAAAGAACCTTAACCAGAGAGAGAGAGAGAGAGAGAGAGAGAGAGAGACAGACAGACAGACAGACAGACAGACAGACAGACAGAGATTTTATTTTTATTACAACTAACATGAACAGAATCACAACTATATAAAGAAAAAAAACAAATAAAAACTTAATTTGGAATATGTAAAGCAAATGTGGAGTAATACATCTAAATTCCTTATATCCTCTACAAAGTACTGATGGTTATTCAAAATAAAGATTGTGTCTTGTGTCTCTTATTCTTTTCTTTAATGCTTCTTTTTCATCTCATCATTTAATTTGATCCCCAGCAAAATATTGTATGTCTAAATCATCCACCTGTTCATCAAGTCCACAATTTGCTGCAACAGTGATTCCCTTCTCATGCAGGAAGTCGACGAGTGGGTTCCAGTTATTCATAAACAACTTCACTGAGAGTCATTCTCTTTCATATCAAATACCAACCTCTGCCAGGGCACAATCCTAACCTGGAGTTAGGCTGGCACAGTTAGGCCAGCCATGTTTGGCCAGCACAAGGGCCACCGTAAAGCATGTTTGGACCATTCTCGGAGTCGGGGGGGATGGCGCACATCTGTGTGCTGGCCTCTCTGACCAATAGTGGTCCAAATATACTACAGTGTTCCTTTTGCTGGCCAAACTTGGCTGGCCTACTTGTGCCAGCCTAATTCCAGGTTAGGATTGCCCTCTAAGACTGCATTCCTATTCTTCCTCCCGCTGCCCATCGATGCAGCCACACCAACAATGAATGCACCTCATCTGAGGCAGAGTGGCTTCAGAGTGGACAGGGTCATTCCCCTACTGCCTTGAAGCTCAACATTAAAAAAACTAAGATCATGGCAAAAAAAAATCCCATCACTTCCTGGCAAATAGAAGGGGAAGAAATGGAAGCAGTGACAGAGTTTATCTTCCTGGGCTTCAAGATCACTGCAGATGGTGACTGCAGCCGTGAAATTAAAAGACATTTACTTCTTGGGAGGAAAGCTATGGCGAACCTAGACAACTTAATAAAAAGCCGAGACATCACCCTGCCAACAAAGGTTTGCATAGTCAAAGCTATGGTTTTCCCAATAGCGATGTATGGCTGTGAGAGCTGGACCATAAGGAAGGCAGAGCGCCGAAGAATAGATGCTTTCGAATTATGGTGCTGGAGAAGACTCTCGAGAGTCCCCTGGACTGCAAAGGGGATCCAATCGGTCCATCCTCCAGGAAGTCAAACCGGATTGCTCCCTGGAAGGACAAATTCTGAAGCTGAAGCTCAAGTACTTTGGCCACCTCATGAGAAGAGAGGACTCTTTAGAAAAGACCCTCGTGCTGGGAAAGATTGAAGGCAAAAGGAGAAGGGGGTGGCAGAGGATGAGATGGTTAGAGAGTGTCACCGAAGCAATGAACATGAAATTGGGCGAACTCCGGAAGCTGGTGGAGGACAGGGAGGCCTGGCGTGCTGTGGTCCAGGGGGTCGCAAAGAGTCGGACATGACTTAGCGACTGAACAACAACAACTGCTCCGTAAGCTTCCTTCTCCATAATGGATCCCCTCAACTCCTTGCCAGATCCCTGTTGCAAAACAAGGGATAGGATCAGATGTGTGCCATCACGGTCAGATCCACCCCCTCCTGCAGCAGCATCCCTGCCCACTGTTCCTCCCCCTCCCTGCCCATTTTCACCCCCACCCCACCACTGCCTTACTTTCTCTGGTGGGTGCAGCAGGGCCCCAATTGCAGAGGTGGGGACTGCTGCCTTTTGCAGCACCACTCTGAAAACGGCCATCTGTAGAGCCTGCTGCTGGCTATTGGCAGCCATTTTGCGACAGCAAAAGTGACTGTCAGCCCAGCCCAATTCAGCTGGCAGTCCAACCCTGGGTAGGACTGAGCTGTGAGTGTGAGCAGGTTCTGTGCAGTCCCCAGACAAGAGTTGCCTAGCTGTGCCCCTAAATTCAATCCTAGCCTGAAGTCCCCAAACATTGATGTCAGCATCACTTCCCAGAATAACTATTAGGAGGCAGAATTCTTTTAACTTCACTTGAAAGTGGGACTGAGCCAAGTCTTCTCCTTGGGGTTTTATGAACAGTTCCAGCAGCGCATCTTCAGTTTTAAATAGTTTGCAGTCCTTCCTGCAAAGCCTTTTGCTTATTCAGTGACATTGCCCTCAATGTCAATTTTCTTCGTTTACTGGCTGTGATGCTGTCATGTAGCCCAGTTGGATTGGCTGTGCCTCACTGTGATGTCATTCAACTCACTGTGCTATCCCTGATTGGGCAGAATGACTAATCCAATAAAGAGGAAGCAATAACTGCTATTTTGGTCCCCTCCTTCCGTTTTCTTCAGTTTGTAAGCTCCTCAGGACCAACTCTTATCATTTTCTCTTATTTCTTTGTAAGGAACAATATTCATTGATGGAATAACCAAGAGATGTGCACACACTTGGAAAACACCATTATTTTATGCAAAACCATCCAGTGCCTTTGAGAGCTCAGTTCTAACCTGGAGTTAGGCCAGCAACGTTTGGCCAGCACAAGGACGACCGTAAAACACATTTGGACCACTCTTGGAGTCAGGAAGGATGGCGCACATCTGTGTGCTGGTCTCTGACTCCAAGAGTGGCCCAAACATACTTTACAGTGTCCCTTGTGCCAGCCAAACTTTGCTGGCCTGACTGTGCCAGCCGAACCCCAGGTTAGGATTGTGCTGTGTATGTTCTTCACAAGGGCATGTGTATGCACTTGTACTGATGCACCTAGGACTTTTGTAATTACAAAACACACACAACCGAATTACATTGCTGCCGAGAAACTTTCAAGGATTTGACAATACTTTGAAAATAATCAAATGTTTCTCCTTGCATGGGATCTTGAAATGTGCTTCCAGTTTCATTTCAGGTTTTGACATTTCAGTATCAACCCCAATAATTGCCACGACTGTCAAACTTGCAAAGGGTGATCACCTGACAGCGGAGCTCTCCACATGCGCACCCCTATGACATCCACAGGCTGAGGAGCTGAGGATGGAAAGGAATGAACTCAGGCCTGTTGGAATG
This sequence comes from Lerista edwardsae, assembly GCA_029204185.1. Classification (NCBI taxonomy): domain Eukaryota; kingdom Metazoa; phylum Chordata; class Lepidosauria; order Squamata; family Scincidae; genus Lerista; species Lerista edwardsae. Next base: position 806,979 of record JAJKFI010000063.1, read on the forward strand.
TCTTCCAGCCTGGGTCCTTCCCAAGATAGCGGCTTGGGGAGGGAACGACATCGGAGGAACACTGAGCAAAGTGAACCTGGCTAAACCCTGTGATGATTTGGTGTTAGAAGTGCACCCCTCTAGGTTCCAGGCCATTTGAGTTGCAACACTCTTCCCGGAAACTTCTGGAAATGTGGAGTGGAAAGTGGGGAACTTGCAGTGGGAAGGTCCTGATCCACAGGGGCTGCACTTCTATGCAACATGGCTGGGACGATTTGTAATAATAATAATAATAATAATAATAATAATAATAATAATAATAATAATAATAATATTATTAATATTATTATTAATAATAATAATAATAATAATAATAATACTTGGATTTATATACCACCTTTCTTAGGTCACCAGATTTCTCTAATGACTATAACTCAAGGCGGTTTACATGGGCAGACTTTATTCAGAAACCCGAAGGTTTTTACAATTTATGCAGAAATGTTCTATCTTTCAAGAACTACACACATACAGATGGATCTTTCTGGATTTAGCCCTTCTTTCTGGCCACCCGTTTGTCTTCTTGCTGGCTGATAAGCAGCTTCCCTGCTCCCACCAGAGAAGCGGCTGAACTTCGGCACAACTCCCCCTCACACAAGGCAGCCGAAGCTCAGCTGTTAATCAGCCGCAGTTAACGAGGTCTTCCGCTCACAGAGACTTCCGGCTGTCCCGAACTGGCGACCTTCAGATCTTCAGCTCTTATCTTCAGGCAAACGGAGGCATTAACCCTCTCGACTAAATCTTCTCCTTCCAATGAGGAGGCTATTTGCGTTAGTGCCTCCATGGCCGCCGGTGACACGCAGCCTGGGCTTGAGATGTTGCCTCCTTGTGGTTGCTTTGCTCAGAACCAAGCCAGGATCCTCTGCTTACTCGTACAAATACAGAAACAGAGCTGGATGCCAACGATGCCCCTGACAACTGAAACGGAGGAGCCGCGTGTCGTTCCTGTCACTGCTTGTGAGCCCATATTGTTTGCCAAGTTATTTGTAAGTTAAACTGCGTAAGTGCTTGTTAACTCCTGTTTTATGGATACTGGAAACTGCCATTTATGGTTGCAGTCATTGCGCTGTGCTAGTAAGTTACGATTGCACGGTGCCAGTAAGAGATTTTTATGTTGTTATTAATTGAGAGCGAGTTCTTCCCTTGGTGTCGAAATGGGTCCGGAGGTAAGATTTCCAAATCCCTCTTCCAGCAGCGTTACATAAACGTGGGGATTTTGCTCAGCACGGAGCAGGACTCAGATCCACCGAGGTCTCCTTTGATGGTTGGCAAATAAAGGTAGTGAGTGAGACTGGAGAGTCTGGGGACCAGGGGAGAGAAAATCATTGCAAGGACTTCCACAGGGAAGCGTCATTGTTGTTCCCAATCAGAGAGTGACTGCATTGCCAATTCTAACAACGGAAAGATTAAAAAAGAGCATTATTAATGACAAAAACAAGGGGGGGGAAAGGAAATGATTAAGGGGGAGAGTGGCAAAGGAGCAAAGATAGATGTTCCTTGTTCAGATCACACAGACTCAAAGGAGAGAGAGAGTTCGTTGTCTGACACAGATTGTCATGGGGAAAAGAGTCAGAAAGTCTGAGCATTACAGATGCTTATCAAAAGAGGAGGCATATTGAAGGAGACAGCTTCCGTGTGGTGGCCACTGGATCACATCCAATGCGCAATGTGTCAAGGAAAATAAATATGTACTGCTCGGGACATGCACTTGTTGGGGTACAAAAAAAGACATGATGGCAAAAAAGTATAAATCGTGCATTTTAAAAGATTGGCCCCTCTGCTCATCAACACAAGTACTCATGGTCCATATGGTAAAGTGAGAAAAGCAGTATCAGTTTTTTGCCATGATTCAGATAGAATCACCAAAAAGCCCTAGAACAGTGGATCACAAAGTTTTTAGCACCCAGACCCACTTTTTAGAATGACAATCTGATCAGGACCCACCAGAAGTGATGTCATGGCCAGAAGTGACATCATCAAACAGGTAAATGTTTCACTCCCCCATATGATGCCTGCTAACTGGGCAAGAGGCACTTTTTCAAGTGGTGTTCTGCTTATATTTAGCATAACACATAGCATATTTAGATATATTTAGAATATAGCTGCTTATATATTCTGCTTATATTTAGAATGGGGAGAGTAATTGTCCCTCTTCACCCCTGCACAGTGTCTTTTCTAGTGGCTGTTGCTCGGGGTGTTCTGCATTTTTTTAGATTGTGAGCCCTTTTGGGACTGGGGGCCATGTAACTTTATTATTATTTGCCTGTAAACCGCTTTGTGAACTTTGTGTTGAAAAGTAATATATAAATACTATATACCCTCCCTAACTCCGAGAGTGGTCCAAACGCCACTCCCTTGTATCTGGCATTCTGAGGTAAATTTCTGAGGTAAATATGAGGTAAATAAAGCAAAGTCTGGCCAGCACAAGGGACACTGTGTTTGGACCACTCTCAGAGTCAGAGAGGCCAGCACACGGACGTGCGCCATCCTCCCTGACTCAGAGAGTGGTCCAAACGCCACTCCTTTGTATCTGGCATTCTGAGGTAAATTTCTGAGGTAAAATTCTCAGGTAAATATGGGGTAAATAAAGCAAGGTCTGGCCAGTACAAGGAACACCAAAAAGTGTGTTTGGATCACTCTCGGAGTCAGAGAGGCCAACACAGAGACATGAGCCATCCTCCCTGACTCCAAGAGTAGTCCAAACATGGTTTATGGTGGCCCTTGTGCTGGCCAAACTTTGCTGGCTTAGTTTATGTCGGCCTAACTCCAGTTTAGGATTGCACGCTGAGAAAACTTTGTTTGCCAATGTATCCTCAGGAGGATATCCTCAGGAGGATATTGGGTGCCTTCGGGCATAAAGGCGGGATAAAAATCTAATAAATAAATAAATAAATAAATAAATAAATAAATAAATAAATAAATATTTATTTTATTCTAATTTTTTTTGCATGTTTATACTGCCCTTCCTCCAAGGAGCTGAGGGCAATGTATGTGGCTCCTTCCTTCAGCCTGTCCTCACAACAATCCAGTGAAGTAGGTGAGGCCAAGGGACCAAGGTCACCCAGGAAGCATCGCGGCTAAGTGGAGATTCGAACCTGGATTTTCCAAGTCTTGGGGAGAATGTAGTGGAAAGTGTTCAATTTGAGCCGAGAATTCAGGATTCAGCAAGCCTGCATGGGTGGGTAAGCGTGCATCTTGAGGATTACAATGCATATAATGTTCAGCTACTCTGGACATCCTATTTTGGGGGTACGGTAGATGCTGCAAGATTTGGGTGGGTTCCCCCCAGCACTTTGCAATTCAGTTGCAGAGTTTTCAGGTTAAGATTAATAACCCCTCTCATTAAAAACCAGAAAACATTTCACAATTTCATTTTCCTATGAATCACTAGTGAGTGACCTTTTGCATTTCGGACGCTGCTGGATTGATTATGAGTCGTTTCTTCCCTCACTGTTGACCTAACAATGAGGAATTGGGTGGTGTTTTTGTTACTAATGGGTCCAAACGATTTTGAGTTGAACAAATAAATATGAACAAATATGGCAGGTTATAAAAGTCCAAGCATTTGGAGAAAGAGACCACAAATCACAATGAAGCTGACAAGTAAGAATGGTTGAGGAATTGTGGCAAGCAGAAACTGGACGAAGGCTACAATCCAATGCACACTTTTTCTGGGAGTGGGCCCCATTGAATAATATGGAATTTACTTGAGCAAATCTGCACATGCTTAACGAAGGGCCTGATCCTATCGGGCTCAGCAAGGGCGGTATGACTGTACTGCTGACATTGTTGTCGCAATGGTGTTGTAAGGCACTTCCAGAGCTAGCAGCAGTGATGTCATCTGGTAATGAAGAACGGGAATGCTGGGCGGGACTTACGTGTGATTGGCTGCCCGTCCGTTCTGTTCCGCGGCTGCCCTGGCCTTGGCGGGGCACCTGCTCACCGGGGGGGGACAGGTCGGGGGCACACTGGGTGCCTCGGCGAGCAGCGGTGGGGCGCACCAACTGGGGGCAGCCCCCCCCGAGGCCAGGGCAGCCGCGGAACGGAACGGATGGGCTGCCAATCATGCGTAAGTCCCGCCCAGAGTTCCTGTTCTTCATTACCAGATGACATCACTGGCTAGCAGTAAGGCTTTACCACTGGTCCCAGCCCAGTACTGGTCCCAAGTATCTGAAGGTGCTCATGTGGAACCAGCAAGCAGTGAGTAAAACCACTGCTGGCAGTGCCAGTTCCCCAGCTGGGCAGGAAGGGCGGAAGTAGGCAGGGGAAGTGGCGGAGAGGGAGGTGGGTCCAATGGTGGCCTCCACCGCCAGAACCTAACTTTTGAGCCATGCAGCCCGACACAAAGCCCCTCAAGTCTGCGCCAGCAAAATAGCCAGTGCAGACCCGAGGAGACCCATTAGCGGCCCTGCACCCTTACTCTGGGGGAAGGGGGTGAATGTCCCCAGTGCCTACGTCTCCAGAGGTGCCTCTGTCACCTCGGCAGCATAGGATTGGGCTGTAAAATAGTTACTCCCTGTAGCTATTTTGCCGGCAGAGACTCAAGCAGCCCCATGTTGGGTCGGGCAGCCCAACGTGATGGTTGTGGGTCTGGTGGTGGAAGCCACTGCCTCGGCTTGCCCCACTCCTCCCCCTGCCCAGTTCCACCCCTTCCCTGCCTCCCCTGCCCCAACAGACCTTACCGCTGGTGCTGCTGCAGGGCCTTCCATGCCGTATCTTCTATCTGGGGCACAGTGCTGACTGGCATGGCCTTAGTGTGGGCTGTACCTTCTCTCTGGGTGCCGCAAACATGCTTTATGGCACCTTTATGACACCCACAGCTGGTGGTATGCATGTAAAAGGTAAAGGTTTCCCCACGACCGAATGGTCTAGTTGTGACCGACTGTAGGGGGCAGTGCTCATCTCCGTTTCAAAGCCTGTAGAGCCGGCGTTTTGTCCGAGGACAAGCTTCTGTGGTCATGTGGCCGGCATGACTATACACCGTAGCGCACGGAACGCTGTTACCTTCCCACCGAAGTGGTCCCTATTTATCTACTTGCACTTAGGTGCTTTCGAAGTGCTAGGTTGGCAGGAGCTGGGACAAGCAACGGGAGCTCACTCCGTCTCAATATGCATGTACTGCCAGCAATAAGGCCCACAGGATTGGGCCCCAAGTCCCTAGTAGTCCAGCGCACTTACCATATCAAATCAAAAGAATTCAAACAAAAGCCCTCTCAACTGGATTCGACAGTACTAGGTGTGCATATTGCCA
>JAJKFI010000063.1:815811-837727 GCA_029204185.1 Lerista edwardsae
ACACACACACACACACACACACACACACACACACACACACACACACAGGAAAGTTGTGCTTTGCATGTGTTTGTTTGGAGAGGGAGACAGTGAACAAGCTCTAACCTTGCTGAGACCAGTGGCATAGCTAGGACCTCTGGCCAGTTGCAAACATGGCTGATTTTCCGCACATGGGCCAGGTCCATAGACAGATCACTATCTTCAAAAAGGCACCCCCAGTATCCACGGTTTCGGGTGTCCACGGCGGGGTCTGAAAAGGAAGCCTAGCGGATACCGGGCATGCCTGTATTGTTTATTTTTAAGGAGTACAGGCATTTCTGGACTACAGTTGATATTACTTTAATCTTATTCGTAAGCCGCTTCAAGTGGTTTTGTGCAAAAAAAAAAGGATGTACTGTATATATTCAGCAGTAATATTATCCTTGCATTCTAAATTGGTTTGCCAATAATCACAATGATGTGAGCAATAAAATGCCTTACCATTCTTATATATTTACTAGCTTTTTGTTACCCGGTGTTGCCCAGGTAACAAAATGATCTTCCAGAGTTTATGAGTTTTGCACCCCTTCTCGCCCCCCCCACGCCAACAGGGGCTGAACCCGGACTCCAGCCGTGTCAGGAGCGTCACCGGTCGCCTCGGCGACCCCGGAAACTATGGACTCGATGCCTATTTCACCCATTTTCGGCCATCTTCATTTTAGGCCCCTATGCACACCCACCCCCAGGGGCGCTAGGGTGGCCTGACCCCTGGAGTGTCTGTCACCAGGCCGCAAGGCGCACGCATGCCGAGTTTGGTGCGTGTCGCTCCAGGCGTTCCAGCAGGGCATGGCAGACGTTGTGTCTCGCACCCCTTCTCGCACCCCACGCCGAGGGGGGGGGGGCAAACCGGACTCCGACGGTGTCGGGAGCATCGCCGCTCGTCCCGGCAACCCCAGAAACTGGAGTTGACGCCGATTTTGGCCGTTTTCAACCATTTTCATGTGGGGACCCCTGTGTACCTCCACCCCCGGGGGCGCTAGGGGGGTCTGACCCCTGCAGTGTTTGTCGTCAGGCCGCAAGGTGTATGCGTGCCAAGTTTCGTGCTGATCGGTCCAGGTGTTCCAGCGGGGCATGGCGGACATTTTGTTTCGCACCCCTTCTTGCACCCCACGCCAAGGGGGGCCCGAACCCAGACTCCAATGGCATTGGGAGCATCGCCGCTCATCCCGGTGACCCCGGAACCTATGGATTCAAAACCGATTTTGGCCATTTTCGACCATTTTCACATGGGGACCCCCGCATACCCCCACCCCCGGGGGTGCTATGGGGGCCCGACCCCTGCAGTGTTTGTGGCCAGCCTGCTAGGCTTCCGCATGCCGAGTTTGGTGCCGATCGCTCCAGGCGTTACAGCAGGGCATGGCGGACGTAGTGTTTTGCACCCCTTCTTGCCCCCCACATCGAGGGGGGGCCAAACCCAGACTCCAACGGCGTCGGGAGCGTCGCCACTCATCTCGGCGACCCCGGAAACTGTGGATTCGATGCCGATATTGGCCATTTTCGACCATTTTCACGCGGGGACCCCCGCGTATCCCCACCCCCGGGGGCTCTAGGGGGGCCCGACCCCCGCAGTGTTTGTGGCCAGGCCGCTAGGCTTCCACATGCGGCGTTTGGCGCCAATCGGTCCGGGAGTTCCAGCGGGGCATGGCGGACGTTTTCTTTCGCACCCCTTCTTGCCCCCCACATCGAGGGGGGGCTGAACCCGGACTCCAACAGCATCGGGAGCGGCACCGCTCATCTCGGCGACTCCGGAAACTGGATTTGATGCCGATATTGGCCAGTTTTGACCGTTTTCACGCGGGAACCCCCACGTACCCCCACCCCCAGGGGTGCTAGGGGGCCCCGACTCCCGCAGTGTTTGTCGCCAGGCCGCTAGGCTTCCGCATGCCGAGTTTGGCGCCAATCGGTCCAGGCGTCACAGCGGGGCATGGCAGATGTTTTGTTTCGCACCCCTTCTTGCCCCCCACGTCGAGGGGGGCTGAACCCGGACTCTTATGGCATTGGGAGCGTCGTCACTCATCTCGGCGACCCCGGAAACTGTGGATTTGACGCCGATTTTGGCCGTTTTTGACCATTTTCAAGCGGGGACCCCCGCGTACCCCCACCCCCAGGGGCGCTAGGGGGCCCCGACCCCCGCAGTGTTTGTCGCCAGGCCGCAAGGTGTATGCATGCCGAGTTTCGTGCCGATCGCTCCAGGCGTTGCGGAGCCTATGCGAGACATACATACATACACACACACACACACACACATACACACCCAGGCTCTTCTTTATATATATAGATTGCTTGTTTTTGCTGGAATACAATGACTTTTGTAAGGAGTGAGAGTCTAAGAACATGAAGAGTCAGAAATGAACCTGCCTTACTATGTGGGCACAATCCTAAGCAGTCCCAGAATGGCGAGGCTGGCTGGCCAGGGCCATAACTGATGCTGCCTTGGGGATGCTGGGCCTCCCTGCAGCAAGGGCACATTTGCACCCTTACCAGAGGGAAGGCTCCACCCTCCGCTCCTTGGCTGCTTGGCGCCTCCATGTCAGAGCAAATGATGTAGCATTGATGCAACGTTGTACGTCTCAGGCAGGATTGTGCTGTGCGTCAGGCCACTGGTCCATGAACTGCCTGCTCTGATGTGCACAGTGTCTCCAAGGTTTTGCACACTCCACTGAACCTATGGCCCCTCCTCAGGGCACGATCATCGTTTTCATGAAATGCGATACAACTGGAAGCAAGAAAGCAGCCAACTTGCATCTCGTGTGCGGCAATTAGATCATTTCAACTTCACAGTTCTCCTGCTGTACAGTCCAAGGGAAACTTAGTTGGACAATTTCAGGAAGAGTTACTTCTCTTGGACATTCTCAGCCAATTGATAACCCATACAGTGCAACTGTCAGCCGTGTGTTACAACTGAGTCTGAACACTCTCCTTTTTGTGCCACAGCTCTCAATTCTGGTGCTTCACCTGCAGGTCATGTTATTTCCTTGTGGGTTGTCTCCTGCTTTGACTTTTTCCTCTTTCCAATTTCCAGCCCAGGTGTGACCATTCCTGGGGCAGGTTGACTCAGATCCGAAAGCCTGTTGCTGGATGAAGGTTTGGGGCAAAGGCAGGGCCTTGATTGCCCCATCTCTCCTTCTACATGATAATGCCCTCAGGCGGTGTTGTATGCACAACACAGGACGCAAAGAGTGTTCTCAGCAAATCGGTAGCAGGAAGGATATTTTAGTGGCTGACCCCCTGGTTTTTGTTCTTCAACCCAAACAACAGATGTCTCCTCCAAAATAGTGAGACTATGAGAATATGTCTTCTCGTATCATGATGGACACAGAGCCACACTTATCCTCTAGAGACACAGTCGTAAAATAGAATGGCAATTGACTTTGGTCTAAAGGTTGGCAGTTTGACTTAAAGTGGAAAGAGCATGCAAAACACCATTCATTCTCTAGCAGCGCAGTTCTAACCTGCACCAGTATAGCCAGGCCGCATAGCCTGTGCTGCATCCAACACAGGTTAGGAGCAGGCTGAAGGAGTCAGGAGATAGTTTTCCACTTACCCCCAACATTGCTTGGGGTAATTAAAAAAGGGGTTGAGAATAAAACAGCCAATATTATCATACCATTGTACAAATTGGTGGTAAGGCCACACCTGGAATATTGTGTGTAGTTCTGGTTGCCGCACCTCAAAAAGGACATAGTGGAGCTAGAAAAGGTGCAGAAGAGAGCGACGAAAATGATTATGGGGCTGGGGCACCTTCCTTACGAAGAAAGACTGCAGTGCTTGGGGCTCTTCAGCCTAGAAAAAAGGCGCCTGAGGGAGGACATGATTGAGACATACAAAATAATGCACGGAAGGGATAGAGTCGATAGAGGGATGTTCGTTTCCCTCTCTCAAAACACCAGAACCAGAGGGCATCCACTAAAACTGAGGGTTGGGAAGGTTAAAACAGATAAAAGGAAATACTTTTTTACCCAGCGGGTGGTTAGTCTGTGGAACTCTTTGCCACAGGAGGTGGTGATGGCATCTGGTCTGGATGCCTTTAAGAGGGGATTGGATGGATTTCTGGAGGAAAGGTCCATCGTGGGCTATAGACAATGATGGATTGTGCAACCTCCTTACAAAGGTGGTGGGCTACTTCAGAGTATCGGGTGCAAGGGAGTGGCAACAGGATGCAAGCATCTTGTTGTCTCCTGCCTCCCTGGGGCACCTGGTGGGCCGCTGTGAGATACAGGAAGCTGGACTAGATGGGCCTTTGTCGTGATCCAGCGGGGCTCTTCTTATGTTCTTATGTTCTTATGCCCTATGGGGTTACTCTGATCTCTGCCAGATATTTAGCTGGTGCAAATCTGAGAAGCCTTGTGTACCACCAGGCAAGCTGTTAGAGGGGTTGGGATATGGTGGAAGCCTGCTCTGCCTGTCCTGCCCCCTCCTGGACCTGATCCTCCCCCATTCCTCCCTCCCCACCCACATCCCCTCCCCACCTCTGTCCCACCACCCTCTCACACACTCCATGCTGCCTGGTACCAACTTACCTATGCCAATTGCCGCAGGGTTAGGATCCAGCCCAGCTGATGCAGGCCTCCATGTCATCCCAGTCAGCTCCACAAATGTGGGAGTCCTGCGCCAGCTCAGAGGGGGGTAGGATTGGGATGCCCATGTGTATAGGTGCAGATGTAGTCCCCATGTTTACTGATGTTGTTGCAGGAATATAGCCCCTCAGTGCAGTTAAGAGAGTGCCATTTACCATTACATATTGATGATTCACCGGTGGAGATGGTCAGTAGCATCAAGTTTTTGGAAGTGCAACTAACGAGTAGGCTGGACTGGTTGCTTAACAGCAGTTCACTGGTGAAACGGGCTTGCATTTCCTTCGCCGTATCAGGAAAGCGCACCTTCCTATCCCTGTCCAGATCTCCTTCTACAAAGGGACGATTGAGAGCGTCTTGTCAGATTGCATCACAGTTTGGATTGGGAGTATTACTGTTTCAGACTGGAAAGCGGTGAAGAGAGTGGTGAGGAAGGCGGAAAAGGTCATCGGCAGACCACTCCTTTCCATCTGGGACATTGCACAAAAGCGATGCTTGAGCAGCGCTCGAAGAATTGTGGAGGATGCTACTCACCCTCTTCCTGACCTGTTCTCGTTGTTGCCTTTGGGGAGGAATCTTCGGAGTCTTTACTTCGGTGTAGAACATCTAGATTCAGTCACTGTTTTGTTCCATACTGTATCAGTCCAAAAAACTCCCACGCTGCTTCTTTCCACCATGTACTTCAGCAGGGTTAATTGCTAATGGGATGAAACAGGGTACAGCGGTGGTATCTGTGAGTGTAACTCCTGGGTGTAAGTAAGCAATGTAATTTCATTTGAATGTATACTTGTGGGCCTTGGCCTGGGTGTCCACTGTAAAATGACAATAAAGCAGCGATGGGATTAACAAACGACCTGGGGGAACGCTGGGCGGGACGTACTCGTAATTGGCAGCCCGTGATTGGCAGCCCGTGCGATCAGCAGCCCGTCTGTTCCGCCCCACCGCTGTCCCTGCCGGCCGTGTGGGGCTGGGCCCGCTGCCCCCGGTTGGCACGCCCCACTGCTGCATGCCCAGGCACCCGGGGGGGCCCCCAGGCGAGCAGGCACCCCCTCCGAGGACTGGGCGGCCCACGCGGCGGTGGGGAAGGTGGCGGGGCGGAACTGACGGGCAGCCAATCGCACGGGACTTCCGTGTACGTCCCGCCCAGCGTTCCCCCAGGTCGTTTGTTAATCCCATCGCTGCAATAAAGGTTATCTTATCTTGAGAACTAGCGGTTGGTTCCAATATCAGGCATGTCAAACCAGCCACACCTCCAGTTGTGGAGGTGCTAACTGCCTCAGGTGAAGTTTAGGAATTATTGCTTACTACACTTGAAAAGTTGTTTTACATTTTGGGCCTGGGGAACAGACTTTGTATGCATATGCGCGTGTGCGTGCATGCATGAGTGTGTGTGTGTGTGTGTGTGTGTGTGTGTGTGCACGTGCCTGCAGGGCAGTATTTTAGGCTGTCCTTTTAGGCTGAGTAGGCTGAAGCCAAGGGACCCCGCAGGGACTAGGGCCCATCAAGTCGGCATGTCATGGCGTTGGCCTAATTAATGGGTCTCCAGATCTGGCCCTCGGGGACTCCCCATCCAGCCTGCCAACCCTCCAGCTGGCAAGAGACTACAGCAAGCCTGACCTGGAAAAGGTGAGGCTTGCAGGGCTCTCCAAGAACCCCGTGGGGCAAGCCCCACCTCCAGGGACTGAGCTGGGCTGCACAGGGAGGCTGCATCGCTGGGGAGCTTCCATGCAAGCCAGGGTCTATTTGTGAGAAGTCCACCTGCACCTCCATTGCCTAAAGGGGGGGGTTGCTGCAAAGATGGGCTTGTGTGTGTGTTTTGTATTAGCTGAGCGGCAGAGGCCTTATTTGTAAAGGGGGAGGAGAATCATGCCTGCCTGTCCACCAGGAGTTTCCATTTAGTGTGGCAGGACCTTTCCTGAAAAGTATCAGAGGGGGGCCAACATATTTGAAAGCCTAAGGGCTCGGCACTAGTTGATACAGCCCTGTGTGTGTGTGTGTGTGTGTGTGTGTGTGTGTGAGAGAGAGAGAGAGAGAGAGAGAGAGAGAGAGAGAGTCTGCGTGCAGTGGGAGCAAGATTTTGGGGAGACCAAGTTTTCAACCTGAAAACTTCAGCTCAACAGTTTCATCTTCTGAGAATGGGGCTCTTCTCTGCTGGCCTGCCAAGAAGGCAACCTTAGAAATAAAAGCGTACAAACAGCATCACAGATCTGAGGAGAGCATAGCTAGATGGGCTTTCTTTCCGCTATGTATAAATCCTTTATCTCTGAGTGAGGTGTTTAAGGTGTTCCTGTTTTTGTTTCCAGCAACCTGCCATCAATCTCTTCCCTCTATTCGTTTTAAATTTATAATGCAACCCCCCCCTTCCCCCCAAAAGGTCTGATTTTCAGACAGGTTAAACAAACACCCCTAGATGACAGAACTGGTTGAAAAAAGCCATCTTTCAGCTTGATAGTGCAATGGTGTCTTTTCATTTCATCTCCCACAAACAGTTTCTGCTCTGCCGAAGCTGTGAATTCATAATGTCAAGATTTGAGATGATTCTGGAAATCAGCTCTGGTGTGTCTTTTGCTCTGGAAAACTGCAGGGTGATGGAATGCACCTGTGTCTGAGCGATGCACATGCAGTTTGGCAGGAAGACCTAGCCATGACTCAGCACTGTGCTGATTGGCTGGAAGGTAGGATAAAAGGCAGTGAGCAGACGCCTTCTGTGTGGGTTGAGAGAGGAAGGGCGAAGCGCTGCCAGACTGATCAGCCATCTTTGAGCCATCTGTGGCTGTATGTATCCTGACTGGGTGTAATTCTGCCCTTGGACTGTTGTCTGGACTGCTCTAATTGGTGTTTCCTTGCAACTAAAATATATGTCTCCGAAGAAGTTAAACAGAGCTTGGATGTGCCTCATTTCCTTGATGGGTTCACTGGCTGGCTGCACGGCTAAGGGGGCTGCCTCATGTGTCTCTGACTTGGCCTTGAAGTCAGTGGCTGCATCCACACATAAGAATGCCATTTTGTAAGAATGCCACACATAAGCAAACCATTTTGTGTGCAATTGCCCAAGTTGTGTGCAACCTTCTCATTTGAGGGAGGATTGTTCACTGATGGAAGTCAGGCAGGAGCTGAATCAAAGTGAGCTGGATGGCAGCAATTATGGGCATGTAAAGTACTTCGAATAGGGGCTGAGGAGGCCTAGGCTGCTCTGAAATGTAAGAAGGGTGTGGGCACAGCTCAATGGAATGCTGCCTGTTCTGCCCATAAAAGCATTGAGGCTGGGAAAAGCATCCTCGTATTTTGGAGAGCCAGCTCAAGATCTAAGAGTTGGACAAATGGACACGATAGACAAATGAGGCCATCATTTAAAAGCTTCTGGTCTCATCCAAATGTGATCCGTGCATTAAAATGACATTATGGGCGCAATCCTATCCTGGAGGTAGGCCCGCACAGTTAGGCCAGCCAAGTTCGGCTGGCACAAGGGACACCGTAAACTATGTTTGGACCACTCTCGGAGTCAGAGAGGCCAGCACACAGACGTGAATCATCCTCCCTGGCTCCGAGAGTGGTCCAAGCATTCTTTACGGTGGCCCTGATGCTGGTCAAATTTTGCTCGCCTAACTGTGCCAGCCTTAGGATTGTGCCCACAATGACATTGTATGGACTGCCACTCTAATGCAACTGCATGTAAACCCTGGTCCTGCATGCAGACACATGCAGAGTGTGCCTTCTGTCCGATTTGTGTGACTCCTAATAATATCATAGGGTGTGTGCAGATCTGGCATCCATGTTTTAGATCCCCATGGATCTAAGGGGGGGCATGTCCTCCCATGCACCCATTCATGTTCTTAAAAATCTTACCATTAAATGTTTCTTCCTTTAAACAGGGCGCTACAGCTGTTCAAACTTACAGCGTGAAGAGAACAGACTGCTGGAAGCCTGAATAACTGACAATAGGCCTGATGCAGGAAGCAGTTAACTTCCACTTCCTGTTTAGTGTTAGATCAATTTCTGTCAGCCTGTTTTCTTCGTGCTGGAAACTTAAAGGCTTATACTGCCCTATTTAAAGCAAAAAAAAAAAACCCCCACTAATACATAAGAATTGATTAGTATTAATTAATACGTGATTAATTACAGTATAGCAGCTTGGCCTTGCTTTCTGATGCCTTGCTGCAAACTTGGCCTGGATTCAAAAACATGTTTGTTCCTCTTGTACTTTACCCCGCTTGGCTAAGGTCGCACAGATGCCTGTCCTTGCTAAGAAGTTTTAGCTGGGTGTGAGAAAGGGAATGTTTGGATTTAAAAGATAAACTTTGGAGTCAGAATTAAGGAGCTCTAGGGTCAAGCTAACATCTCAAGCCTAAACAATTATCTGCTGAACTGTAAATTATTCTAACATGTAACTGTATCCTTTTCTAATTAGGGTGGAAGTGACGCCCTCGTTTTTCTTTACATTGACCTATACTGTTGCTCCTTTTCTAATGAGATGCCTGCGTCATTTCAAGTATATAATTTCCTGTAATATGTTTTTTTGGGGCTGCTCCTCAGGAAGTTTGATCCGAGGCAGCCTCTGCGCAGAATAAAATACTGATAAAACCTACCTCCGGCTATCCTTAGTCTGATGTAATTTGGCCTTCATGTATTAACCACCAATAAGGCTTTAATAGAAACATAGCTTCCAAGTCACCAGAAGTAGTGGTTCCGCTTTACTCCACATTGGTGCAACCTCACCTGGGGTACTGTGTTCATTTCTGGGCACCTCAATTCGAGAAGGATGCAGCCAAACTGGAGCAGGTTCAAAGAAGAGCAACAAAGATGATCAGGGGGCAGGAAAACAAGTCCTATGAGGAAAGGTTGAGGGAACTTGGTACGTTTAGCTTGGAGAAAAGAAGGCTCAGAGGGGATATGATAGCCCTCTTCAAATACCTGAAGGGCTGTCATAAGAAAGAAGGGACAATTTTGTTCTCCTCTGCCTTTGACAGTAGAATGAGGTCCAATGGGTACAAACTGCAAGAGACAAGAGGAAGAATTTCTTGATGATAAGGCCAGTTCGACAGTGGTATAGTCTGCCAAGGGAGGTGGTAGATTCTCCCTCACTGGAGACCATCAGGGAGAGGCTTGACAGGCACCTCCTGGAGATGGAGATGGACATACAAAATAATGCACGGAAGGGATAGAGTCGATAGAGGGATGTTCTTTTCCCTCTCGCAAAACACCAGAACCAGGGGGCATCCGCTAAAACTGAGGGTTGGGAGAGTTAAAACAGATAAAAGGAAGTACTTTTTTACCCAGCGGGTAGTTAATCCGTGGAACTCTTTGCCACAGGAGGTGGTGATGGCATCTGGTCTAGATGCCTTTAAGAGGGGATTGGACGGATTTCTGGAGGAAAGGTCCATCGTGGGCTATAGGCCATGATGGATTGTGCAGCCTCCTTACATTAGTAGTAGGCTACTTCAGAGTACCAGGTGCAAGGGAGTGGCAACAGGATGCAGGCATCTTGTTGTCTCATGCCTCCCTGGGGCCCCTGGTCGGCCCCTGTCAGATACAGGAAGCTGGACTAGATGGGCCTTTGGCCTGATCCAGCGGGGCTCTTCTTATGTTCTTATGTTCTTATGTTCTTATGCTCTGGGAGGATTTCCTGAAAAGGCAGGGGGTGGACTGGATGACCTTGTAGACCCCTTCCAATTATATGATTCTATGAGTCTGTGATTCTATGTGTTTGGAAGGAAATGAGTGCTGCAATGTTCACTTTGCCAGCTTTAGTGACATCTGCTTGCTCTTTTTAATTTTTCTCATATAAAACATCAGGGAGTTTCGTTCCTAACCTTTTTACCCATCTTGATCAGTTGGAGTTTGAAGCCGCTGTTTTTCTTGCATTAGAACATATCCCGAGGCAATCACTGCCGGCAAAACACATCCGCTCAACTGCATTAGCTTGAGAGGCCCGCGAAGCACAGAGCTCTCGTCCCCATCCCTGCCAAGTGTGACTGTAATAGGCCACTTATGGGGAATGAGACTGTATTCAAGCAACAGCTCACGGCCAGGGAAGCCATGAAAATAGGGCAGATGGAGAGGAACCGTCTTTCGCACAAGAAGATCACACTATACGTCTTCAAAGTTCATTAGAGGCTTTGTCCTGTTTGGTTGCCTTTTCTCTGCTTCTGTCTCAGGTGCTTCTGTCTCAGGAACTATAATAGGAGTTGACAGGTACAACAATATATCTCATCTCCAAGGACAACAATTGGGACGTTTGAAAAGTGCAGGCACTGGTCCCAGAAAGTCGGTGGAATCAACAAAAAGGACAGCACAAGTGATGGATCCTGCGAGGAGGAAATATTAATGCAACACGTTCTTTGGATTAAAGACAGCGCCGGGGAGAGCCCCCTCCTCCCCTGAATTTTTGAAAGACAACAAGCACATTACGGTCCCATAAGAGATGTGGCTGTGCACTGTCCTTCTGATCTTTTGGCAACAGGGCAAGACAGTCTTGTCTGGACAGTGTACACAGCACTCTTGTCTGAACATTGTGGCTTTGGACTTTCTTTAGTAGATATTTGACTAGGCTTTTAATACATCGTAGATAAAAGGAACTTCAGTGTGTGGAGGTTTCTGCCAACTGACCAGACAAACCGGGTTGCAAACCGGGATTCTTGGGTCTTGAACATCAGTTTGCATAGCAACAAATCTAATGCTGAGACTTGGCACAGCAGAGTTCCGTACTCCCGTTTGTGAATGTCGGCAGATCAGGCTGTTTTAAAGGGACGAAGCAGGGGCTGGTAAGGAAGTTGGCAACCCTATTACTCACCCTTGTATGACACGATAAAGGTCAAGGTTTCCCCACGACCGAATGGTCTAGTCGTGACCGACTGTAGGGGGTGGTGCTCATCTCCGTTTCTAAGCCAAAGAGCCAGCGTTTGTCCGAGGACAAGCTTCCATGGTCATGTAGCTGGCATGACTATACACCAAAGCGCACAGAACACTGTATGACACAATGCAGCTGTCCAAATTCTATTACACAACCATTGAAAGTCAAACAAAAAGACAAAGACAACTTTGTATCTCCCAAGTTTGGCTGAAGCCTCCAGTACACACGGATTAGAAACTGCATCTCAAAGTATGGACTAAGGGCAACACAACAGATTGCATTTTGAAGCGTACACTAAGACGTTTGACACGTGCATTTAAAAACACATAACTGTGTCAAACCTGTGTGTTATATCCAAAGGTGAATGTGCAAGCCAACTGAAGGAAATATATTTATTTATTTGAAGAATTTATACCCCACCTTTCCCATACCAAAGCAAATGCCCAAGGCAGCTTACACAGAACACAAAAGTACAATGTAACAAATAATAAGTGAACACATAAAAAACCCCAGAGCATTAAAAATGTTAAACATTTAACATGAACACACAAAACGTTCAAAACCAGGCGAAACCCAACTCTTCTCATCAGATCATGGGGAAGGGGGAAAACAATTGTCCAGGGGCAGCAGTCAAGCTATACCACTAGTCTAGCCAACCATTAGACAACCATAATCCAAAGGCCAGACAATAAGTATGGTTTGAGCCGTCTCCGGAAGTCCAGGAGAGTGTGTGCAGTTCTTAATTCTTCTGGTAGGGAATTCCATATTTGTGGTGCCACTACATAGAGGCCTCGTCCCCGAGTTGCCATCTCTTTAACTTGGGACAGAGGGGGCACTTGAAGGAGAGTCCCTTTAGATGATCTAAGAGGGTGAATTGGTATGTATGGGACAAGGCAGTATCTCACAGTTGCCCACCAAATGCCTCAGGGAGCACATGAGACAACAAGATGCCTGCATCCTGTTGTCACTCCCTTGTAGCTGGCATTCTGAAGTAAATTTCTGAGGTAAAATTCTGAGGTAAATAAAACAGAATTTGCTATCCTGTCTGTGGGGAGGGAGCTATAATAACTTGCAATCTAATCTGGGCCTTAAGAACATAAGAAGAGCCCTGCTGGATCAGGCCAAGGGCCCATCTAGTCCAGCTTTCTGTATCTCATAGTGGCCCACCGGATGGCTCAGGGAGCACACGAGACAACAAGATGCCTGCATCCTGTGGCCAATCCCTTTCACCTGGCATTGAGAAACCGGCTACCTCTAAAACCTTGTACATAGTCATCATCGTGGCAATTTTATACAATTACTGCAGTTGCCATTATAATGCATTGCCTAGACCAGTGGTTCTCAGATTTTTAGCACTGGGTCTCACTTTTCAGAATGGCAATATGCTCGGGACCCACTGGAAGTGATGTCATAGCTGGATGTGCCACCCTTTCCTGAGAATGCAGCAATCAGTTGGATTATTTCTCAGCCGTTTTCCAATAGCAAAGTGAAACAGAAAGAGGGGGGGGAAGCCTATTTACAACCTTGACACAAGCAAGAAACAGCCTTGACACAGCCTTCCCCCTTTCCAGCATCCCATTTTCCGATATTCTCAATATGGCTGCTCTAGGTGTTTCACAACCCACCTGAAGTTGGCTGGTGACCCACCGGTGAGTCCCGACCCACAGTTTGGGAACCACTGGCCTAGACGGCTGCATTTCATGATGTAGGCAGAGATTGCACGGCCGAATACCATCCCTTTGAAAAACCCCACACATATAGAAACTGAGCATCTTTGCTGAGCTTTCCATGCTCTTCCTTGATGTGCAGAAAGGGCATGTTTTTATGGGGGTAATTAAAAATGCTGCTCCCCGTCAGCTGTTTTGTCTCTTCTCCTTGTGCAGATTCTGGATTTGCCTGATAAGGTTTCTCTAAGGTGGGATCATCTGGATGAGAAAAAAAAGCAGGAGCTTGAGCTAATTGCTCATCCATGTCCCCCTCTAGACTTCAGTGCCTGAAGCAACTCTGAGGGCACCTGGCATTGCAGTGAAAGAAGAGCAAGGAAGGATTCTGCTAATGACTTGCACCGCCATGTTGGGAGCAGAAGATGTCCCTCTTCCACTAAGCTGCAGCTCCTCTAGTTAGCTCCAGCCGGCATTCCGGGCCTTCGGAATGAACAGCATGTCTTACAATTAATTCCAGCCATGGAGCATGTATGCTGCAGAACGCACCTTAATGTGAGAATACTGCCACCAGCGATGCTTTTGAAAAACATGCGCACAAGGAGGAAAATTGTGAGCTGGGACTCTGGGTAGCACAGCTGTATAATTTGGCAGGGGAAGGAGAAGGGAGACAAAGGGGAAAGGTGGCACAGAGGCATTTATTCTGGTGCTTAAGCCAGGCAGGGGAATCCCACGGCTAACACTCCTCCACTCCACAGCCCTGGAGGAAGCAGTTCGGAGGAGGAGAAATGAGCAGAGGCGAGGAGAAGGGGGCAGCAGGAGAACAGGGGGGAAAAAAACATGGAGGGAGGGACATGCTGAGATGGGCAGTCCAATCCTAAGCTGCCCCAGCGCCCAGAGGAGCAGTGGCACCGAAATCCTATGGGGCTGGGGCAGGCGGTGGAGCATTTGCTCCCTTACCCTGCATAAAGCCCCAGCTGCCCCAATGGGTCTGTACCTGCTATTTGCATCTCCAGCCAGGGAGAGGGCATAGGATTTGGTGGCAGAGTTGGCCACTGTCTCTACCCCCTCCCAGGCCCAGTCCTCCCCCTGGACTGCCCTCCACCTGCCCAATTCTGCCCCCTCCCTGCCATCCCCCATCCCCCCCCACCCCAACAAACCTTACCATCACCTGGTGCTCCTGCAGCAATCCCAACTTGCGCCGGTATTAATGCCAGCAGTATGCCTGTGCTGCCCGCGGTTAAATGCCTTAGAGCACTTCTCCAGCAGCTCTGCGCCAGGGGTACGAGCAAACCAATAGGATCCGAAGCCCTGACGCCAGTGGTGTCATCTAAATGATTTAAGAACAGGTACTCACTTTTGATTGGCACGTGTCGGGACCCGCCCACCGGAAGTGACATCATAAGCCGGAAGTGAGGTCGTGGCAGGAAGTGACATGAAAAAAGCCCTTTTTGAGGCCTCAGACCATTTTAAACTGACCCAGCAGTTGCAACAGTATTCCACAGCACCCACAGAACATGTTAAGGAGGCCTGGCATCATGTTAAAGTGACCCAACAGTTCCAAAACCCCAGAGCAGCTCATTTTTCAGTGGCAAGGCAAGGCAAGGCTCCGCTTGCTGCCTGCCCTGCCTGCCTGGCTCTGAGAACGTGCAGGCAACTCAAACATGCAGGAAATTCAAACGTTGCAGGGGGCGGAGTCGACGAGTGGGCGGGCGAATGGGCGGGGCCAGCCATAATCCTAGAAACCGGTACTCGCGTACCCCCGCGTACCCCCTGCATGACATCACTGCCTGAAGCTCTGCAGCCTGATAGGATCTGGCTCTCAAGCGTCTTCTCCAACACCATAATTCAAAAGCATCTATTCTTCGGCGCTCTGCCTTCCTTACGGTCCAGCTCTCACAGCCATACATGACTACTGGGAAAACTATCGCTTTGACTATGTGAACCTTTGTTAGCAGGGTGATGTCTCGGCTTCTTATTAAGTTGTCTAGGTTCGCCATAGCTTTCCTCCCAAGAAGCAGAAGTCTTTTAATTTCATGGCTGCAGTCACCATCTGCGGTGATCTTGGAGCCCAGGAAAATAAAGTCTGTCACTGCTTCCATGTCTTCCCCGTCTATTTGCCAGGAAATGATGGCACAAGAAATGCAGCCCATGAATTCTGCTGCCTGAGTTCCCAATATGAGACCCGCAGCACTTAAGAAGGAATATGGATTTCGAGACAACACCTCTCTGTCTTCAAACGCCTTTCACGCCCTGGAAGGCTAAGCACAGCTCAAATCCCATGCTTAGAAACAAAAAGGTTTACGTTATATATATTTTTTCAGGGTGGGTAGTACTTAAAACCCTGCCCGCTCCTAATGGACAATATACACAGGCATTTTCTGGAGATGCAGCAAGATACATGACTTCTGCTGAGGCTCAGCGGAAGCGTTTTTAAATGCCAACAACAAATGGTCTCATTTATAACGCCTGCGGTTACGGAGCCGGCGAAGAGGGACGGTTCCAAAATGCGTACGAGTTAATGGAGTGGCCTTTTCACACGCCGCTGTCGTCTGCGCCGTAGACTGCAAAGGCAGGACATATTTGGTTTCCGTTCTGATAGACGTTACAGTCGTATCACTCATGTGCTGCAGGGGAACAGCTTGTTGGAACGGTACGTTGATCATTGGCTCGGAAGCACCGTCACGAGGAGCAAAGAGGGCATTTGCATTTCATCCTGCAGAACAAAGAGCACCATTTCCCCTGCCTCCCGTGGCTCGTAATTAAGCCTTTATTTCTGGCCCACCACTGACAGTCCACATAATGGAACAGGCCTTTGCTTAAGAAAGAGGGGCAACAGATGTGCCAATCATTTTCTGACGGTTCTTATGAAGTATGAAACACAGTAGGCATGCTTAAAATACACTGTTCTAGTTGTAACTGGACCTAAAAATATTAGGGCTGGTTGCAAAATGTTCAAAAGGTGAAATCAGAAGCAAATGTTGGCGTTGTCCTTTGGTGAAATGTCTGAGGGCACAATCCTAACCTGGAGTTAGGCTGGCGCAGTTAGACGAGCAAAGCTTGGCCGGCACAAGGGCCACTACAAAGCGCGTTTGGACAACTCTGGGAGTCAGGGAGGATGGTGCACGTTTGTGTGCTGGCCTCTCTGACTCTGACAGCGCAATCCTATACCCCCTTTAGTGCCGGCGCTGTGCTTTTGCACTGGCCAAACGCTGTCGTGAATGTGCCATAAAGCACGTCTGCATCGGCGCTATGGCATTTGGCTGGCACAAGTGGCAGCGCCAATGCTTGGGCACCACCGCAATCATTGGCAGTGCCAGCCGTGGGCCAGTTGAGCGCCGGCGTTGCTCAGTTGGCAGAGGACCTTCACAAGGGTGTTCCAGAGGCATTCTGGGGGGGGGCAACTGAGTGGCGCAGCGGGCAGAGATGGTGGTTATGACATGGTTGTGATGCAGGACGGCCATAGTGCTATATCCTAACACCGGTTCCCGACCATGATGGCCCCAATTCGGGCCACTCCCGTGCATGTTCCTCTGCGTCTGCTATTTTTGCCTGTGCAGATCCGAGCAGGCCCATAGGGGTGATTGGGGCTTACGCGGGTGCAAGGGGAAAACCTCCCCTTGTCTTGCACGTTGCTGGTGCTGCCTCTGAATGGGCCTGTGGATATGGGCCCTGCTATGTCCGCCATACTAGGCCAGCATAAGTTGGGATAGCGCTCTGAGAGTGGCTCAAACATACTTCATAATGTCTCTTGGGCCAGCCAAACCTTGTTGACCTAACTGTGCCGGCCTAACTCCAGGTTAGGATTATGCCCTGAGAACTTTAAAGGAAGAGTTCTATAATTGGTTCATAGAAGGCATGACATTTCCGAGGAGATTTCTGCATGCTGTAAAATGGTACCAATGTTTAACAAAGTAAAATTTAAAATCTCTCTCTCTCTGTCTCTCTCTCTCTCTCTCTCTCTCTCTCTCTCTCTGTGTGTGTGTGTGTGTGTGTGTGTGTGTGTGTGTGTGTGTGCACGTGTGTACGTGCACGCATGCGCGCATGCAATCCTAACCTGGAGTTATGCTGGCACAATTCCCTTGTGACACTCCAACCTAGGTGTGTCACATGTGCCATAAAGCACATTTGCACCATATAGAGTCAAGGAGGCTGGCATATGGAGTGCGTCATCCCCCCTGACTCCAAATGTGGTCCAAACACATTTTATGGTGCATTTGTGACACCCCTAGGCCGGCACAACCAATTTGTGCCAGCCTAACTCCAGGTTAGGATTGCACTCTTATAGATTAAACATTCCTCATGCCATATCATTCCTTTACTTTGGACATTGATTTCCTTGTTCTTTACTTTCTTGAGGCTGATGGTGATTTTTGCTCTTACTGATCAGAAGTTAGCAGGCCCCACTCAGAATTGATTGCTAGGAATGGCAAATGAAGTAGCATTTCATACTTGCAACAATATCATTGTAATCATAAACAAGAGGGAAGTGCCGTTGCGCCGAATAATTTCATAGCCATTGTAGAAGTCTAAATAGATTGATTAGATATCAGTCTGTCACACTGTTTATCAGCTGCCACAGCGTTCCATTGGCTGCAGCGTTGCACCAAACCGGAGAGCCAGGAAATCATTTTTATTGTGGCTTTTTATTGTTTTACACAACAAAACAGAGTTGATGAAGCAAACGAGATCCTGGAATGTTTATGATTACTTTTTCATCTTTCGAGGAAGGATCATAACAATTAAGATGAAGGATGAGCACTGGGGTAGCCAACACTGTGTTATGTGTCCGCTGCTCTGATGTGCTGTGTAATTGGATGTTCGGGGAAGTGTGTGGCTCTGGACTGAGAGCTGGGCTTGAACCCAGGTGAGAAGATTCAAAGATCTGCCCAGCCACAACACATAATGCACTCTCCTAACACTATAGTTGGGATGTGGTGGTGCAGCGGGTTAATCCACTGCTGCTGGGCTCTCTGACCGGAAGGTTGGGAGTTCAAGACTGCGCGACGGTGTGAGCTCCCGTTGCTTATCCCAGCTCCTGCCGACCTAGCTGTTCGAAAGCACCTAAAAATGCCAGTAGATAAATAAGTACCTCTTCAGTGGGAAGGTAATGGTGTTCTGTGTGCCACGGCGTATAGTCATGCCGGCCACATGATCACGGAAGCTTGTCCTTGCACAAACGCAGGCTCTGCAGGCTTAGAAATGGAGATGAGCACCGCCCCCTACAGCCGGTCACAACTAGAACATTCGGTCATGGGGGAACCTTGACCTTTTTAACACTATAGTTACTTATTGGCAATCCCATGATTTTCAGAACCAAGCTACACATTAGGGTTAAACGCAAAGTTTGGTTCCATGTCTTCATTTTCTTAAGTGCAAAAAGCAGCACTGCAAGAAGCCATAAGGATCAGGATCCGGTCAAATGCCCATCTACTGTAGGCCGGCTTCCTGTATCTCTGGCTGCAATCCTATACACACTTTCCTGGGAGTAAGCCCCATTGAACACAATGGTACTTACGTCTGAGTAGACATGCATAGGCTTGTGGTATCACAGTGGCCCACCAGATGTATCAGGAAGCACATAAGACAACAAGATGCCTGCATCTGGTTGCCACTCCCTTCTATCTGGCATTCTGAGGTAAAATTCTGAGGTCAATATAATTTGCTATCCTGTCTGTGGGGAGGGAGCTACAATAACTTGAAACCTAATCTGGGCCTCAAGAACATAAGAAGAGCCCTGCTGGATCATCCCAAAGGCCCATCGAGTTCAGCTTCCTGTATCTCACAGTGGCCCACCAGGCAGAAAGTGTGCCGTAAATCACTTCATACCATCTGGAGAGAGAGGTATCCATCCTGATGGCCACCTGTGTAGGCATGTGAGGTGCTGAGCGGCACAGGGGCTGGGAGATGGTGTACTGGAGGAGGGGAGGGAGTGTTTCTGGGCAGGAGGAGGGCAGGATAGGGTGGATAGGGCCTGGGAATGGGTGGGATAGGTGGAGACCTCGTATCCTCCACGCAGGCTAGCTGGCTTTACACCAGGGTGCTTGGACGTCCGCCAGATGGCTGGCAGAGCTCTGTGTAGCCCCACAAGGAGATCTCCAGTCACCTCTGAACCTTCACTGGATATAGCATAAGCCACGGGGCCTGGCAACACCAGCGCAGGTTAGGGTTGGGGTATAACTTGCTTATGTTCAGCTCACCAGCAAAACTAGATGTTCCGTGTTTACAGACATCTAGTGAAACTTCAATGTGAGCTTTCGGCTGGGAGGGGTGTGTGTGTGAATGGAAAAACCCGGGCAGCACAATCCTGCCTCCTGCGCAGCACCGGCACAACGGGGTTGAGCCAGCGCTGTGCGCTTAGCCCTGACACTAGGGCATCGACTGGGTGCTCCGCGTCGGCGCTAAGGCCACAGTGCCAGCGCCGCTGGCAGTGCCGGCCCTGTAGCGCCCACCCAGTGCCCCCCTTGCGTCGGCCGAAGCTGGCTGGCGCAAGGGAGCGGTGCTGACAGCGCGCCCGGGGATTGGTGGGAGGAGGGCAGAATGTGGGTGGGATGAGGGTGGGACTGTTGAGAGATAGTTGGACCCCGCAAGCAGCGGGGGAAGATTTCCCACGGCGCCGGCTACGATGGTAAGCACTCCGTAGCAAGCCGACAACTCGTCCTGGTACAAAACGACTTACTCCCACCTCAGGAATGTGGAGGAGGTTGGGAAAGACTTCGCAGAGACAGAGGTTTCACAGATAGCAGTTTGTATTAGAGCAAGGACAGCTCAGAGTATTTACAGAAAAGAAGTAGTCAGCAAGCATAAGGTTCCTCGCAGGGAACCTGGTTCAGCAGAATACAGACAGCACACTTCACATTGTCAGTGGTGCAGGCAAAGATTAGGACATAGTGCTCCACAGCACTTGGTCCTTAGCAGAACACAAATGGTATGGTCTGTGGCTAGCCTTATACAGGTTTACAGCCTATCACTGGAGTGTTGCTGAGGGGTGTGGTGGCAGATTACTGCCCTTTGCACATGTCTGTATAACCACAGGTGTGAGCACTTTACAGTCATGAGGGGAATGACTTTGCTCTTTTCCTCAGCCGGAAGGCCTGTTTGCCATGTGGGGCAAACTTTGGTTCAGGCCTCTCTCTATACTTGGCATGACCAGAAGCTCTCCCCTGACTTAATACCTGACAGGGACATGGGTGGGCCTTGGATTCGGCGGTAAGGCCAAATCCTAGGCCCGTTCCAGAGGCCACATGGCCCCGATTCAGGCCGCAAAGTCTCCTTGGATCTGCGCCTGCTCTTCAGTGGGCGCAGATACGAGGAGCACATAGGGGAGGCTGGAGCCTCCCCTACGGTAAGGGAGCCCTGAGAGAACAACCCTAACCTGGAGTTAGGCCGGCACAGTAAGGCCAGCAAAGTTTGTCTGGCACAAGGGACACCGTAAAGCACGTTTTGACCATTCTCAGAGTCAGGGAGGGTGGCACATGTCTGTGTGCTGGCCTCTCTGACTCCGAGAGTGGTCCAAATGTCCTTTATGGTGTCCCTTGTGCTGGCCAAACTTTGCTGGCCTAACTTGTGCCAGCCTAACTCAGGTTAGGATTGAGCCCCGAGTGTCATCAGCATTCCTTTTTATATGAAAAGATTCTAAGTTGTCTGCAGAATGAGAAGCATAAATTCATTTGTACTGTGAAGCAAATTTGACTTCAGAGTCAGCGCACAGCCGGAGAGGGACTTGTGGATAACAGGTTTTTACTCTTTGGAAAAATGTCTCATTAAGTTTGGTCATCTTCTCTGTCCGGGCCCGTAATTAACATCTCATTCTTCCTTTGTAGTGGAGAATGTGAACATTCAGTGCAAGACAAGCAACTGATTTCCCCAGCACCAGGCTTCGTCCCCCCTCCCGCCCCACACCAATCTGTCGGCATGAATCTGAGCACTGGTCACGACTCGGCCTCCTAATGTGTGCCTTTGTTCCTCAAATTGCACCGTGATGATGGCGTGGGGGAGGAGAACTCTTGGGACGGAGCTCCGCAAAGATTGCTCAGACCCAGAGGAATTGTGACTGGAGGAGACCCGTCTGTTGAAATATGAACAGGCATCATGGACAAAGTTTCAAAAGCTGTACCTGCCCAAATTCTCTCTTCTATACAATGGTTGATAGAGGTGGATCTACAGGGAGGGCAAAGCTCTAAGTGTTGCAAGAAGCTTTCCCCTGTCATGTAAATCCCTCCTCTCCTTTGCTGCTGTAGCCAGTAAGCAATGCCAAGATGTTGCTGTTCCCTGTGAGGATTGGCTAAAACGGTGCAGGAGAGGAGTGATTTCCACTGCAAGGTGAGGCTTCTTGCAAAACTTAGAGCTTTGCCCTCCCTTAGATCTGCCTCTGATGGTTGAAGGTATAGGCACTCTGTCCCAGGGCCCAATCCGAACCTGGAGTTAGGCTGGCACAGTTAGGCCAGCAAAGATTGGCTGACATAAGGGCCACTGTAAAGCACCTTTGGATCACTCTAGGCGCACATCTAGGCACACGTCTATGTGCAGGCCTCTCTGACTCCAAGGATGGTCCAAACATTCTTTATGGTTTCCCTTATGCTGGCCAAACATCGCTGGCTCAACTCCAGGTTCGAATTGTGCTCCCAGTTTCTACCTGGTAACCCTATTTAAATAGGACTTCTCTCAAAAGGGGTGCCTGGGTGAGGAGTGCAAAATCTTCCCCCTGCATGCAGTTTCTCCCAACCAACCAACCAACCAACCAACCAACCAACCAACCAACCAACCAACCAACCAACCAACCAACCAACCAA
>JAJKFI010000063.1:859007-875191 GCA_029204185.1 Lerista edwardsae
ATCCATCCATCCATCCATCCATCCATCCATCCATCCATCCATCCATCAACAGTATTTATATACCACTTTTCAACACAAAGTTCACCAAACGGTTTACAGGCAAATAATAATAAAGGGCACAATCCTAACCTGGAGTTATGCCAGCACAATTAGGCCAGGAAAGTTTGGCTGGCACAAGGGACACCGTAAAGTGCGTTTGGACCACTATCTGAGTCAGGGAGGATGGTGCACATCTGTGTGCTGGCCTCTCTGACTCCAAGAGTGGTCCAAACATACTTTATGGTGTCCCTTGTGCCAGCCAAACTTTGCTGGCCTAGCTGTGCCAGCCTAACTCCAGGTTAGGATTGTGCCCAAAGTTCAATGGCTCCTTGGGCCAAAGGACTCCCAATCTAAAAAGTGCCAAACAACACCAGCAACAGCCACTAGAAAAGACACTGCACAGGGGTGAAGAGGGACAATTACTCTCCCTCTGCTAAATACACGTGGGACACCACTTGCCAAAATG
This sequence comes from Lerista edwardsae, assembly GCA_029204185.1. Classification (NCBI taxonomy): domain Eukaryota; kingdom Metazoa; phylum Chordata; class Lepidosauria; order Squamata; family Scincidae; genus Lerista; species Lerista edwardsae. Next base: position 859,513 of record JAJKFI010000063.1, read on the forward strand.
CCTCCTGCCCAATTAGCAGTGGTTGATGCTATGCCCCTTTGTTCCTATGCAGACCGATTTTCCTTTTCCAAATGCTTTCTCCATTGCAAGTGTATCATATCATCCGCAGGCTAGATGGTGCGAATGACTCAGACAAAAGCTTCTGATGGAAATGTCTCTTCAAGGGGGTCGGATGCCAGGCATGCAGAATGACAGCCGCCAGTCAAAAATCATAGCTGAGCAGCATTGCCTCTCGCCTCTGCCAGCCTCATGGAGCCTCACAAGGTAGAGAAGAGAGATCGCGAGGAGCAGAGACTGATGCTTTCCTGACTTTAACTTTATAGGCAGCAATAACTGCCCCCGGAACAGGAAATTTATGATCTTCACCTGTCTTTTTATGGAATTTGGCCCAACCGGTTTGTAATTTAAATGCATGGGCTCATCACCAAACTGACTTTGAAACCAATGAAATGCCATCGAAGGCATAAATCCCGCACACGTCCATTGATTCACAGCTTTGCAAAAATATAAGCACGCTGCAGAAAGCCTAATAGGCGAACATATGAGACCATCTCGGGAAGGTTCGCTGCCCACATACCAATGAGCGCAACCATGGTGTGTTTGATGAGAAAAAATAAAAGCACAGGCTGCAAACACCCCCCTCTCTCTGCAAATTAATTTATTTTTCTCACATTTCTGTCTCGCCTTGCTGTTGAACCAGCAGGACCTTCCATTGGGGGCTCACAACCGAGGTTCATTAAAGGAGGGAAAGCGACACTATCAACACATCCACAAAGGCCCCCGTCTAGCAAAATTGTGAGGACCAAACTAGATGTTGCCTGGCATGTGGTTCTTGTAATGTTTGGCCCTGTGGGGAAAATAGCTGGTGGGTGGGAAGCACTGAAGCTGGAAAGTGGTGTATGAGGAATTAGAACGTAAGAAAAGCCTTGCTGGATCAGGCCAAGGACTTCCGGTATCTCCAAGTAGCCCACCAGATGCCTCAGGGAGCATGAAAAACAACCAGATACTTTTTTCTCGCTGCCACTCCCTTGTATCTGGCATTCTGAGGTAAATTTCTGAGGTAAAATTCTGAGGTAAAATTCTGAGGTAAATAAAACAGAATTTGCTGTCTTGTCTATGGGGAGGGAGCTATAACAACTTGCAACTCAGTCTGGAGCTTATATTAAGAACATCAGAAGAAGAGCCCTGCTTCCTGTATCTCAGAGTCTCCCACCAGAGACAGAGATTCATTTTTAGAATGACAGTCTGGGACCCACCGGAAGTGATGTCATGGCCAGAAGTGCCGTCATTGTGACGCCAGAGCCTGCTGCTTTCCTGAGAATGCAGACATCAGTTGGGTTATTTCTCAGGCATTTTCCAAGGGCAAAGTGAATCAGAAAAAAAAAAAAGCCCATTTACAACCTTGACATTAACCCTTGACATAAGCAAAACAATCACACAGACTTCCCCTTTTCCAGCATCCCCTCTTCCCATATTTTCAATACGTCTGCTCCAGGTGCTTCATGGCCCACCTGAAATTGACTCATGACCCACTGGTAGGTCTTGACCCACAGTTTGGAAACTACTGCTATATACCCTTACCAGGAAATCCAAACTTAGGAGTATACTGTACCTGTATAGGGTTGTGCTGTTAATTCTTTTTTTTTTCCCCACACTCTATTTTGTGGATGTCTTTCTGACCTTCCATTTCATTTTCCTGCCTATGCAGGTGGGCACGAAGCCAGCTTGGAGGCTTCTTTATTCACGTTCCCGCGTAACCTCGTATTTTATCAATTTGTCATTTTGCTCCCAGGTCTCTCCTCCACGGAGGTATTTAGAAGATTCATTATTGGTGAGCATTCCGATTACTTTGTTGTCATGACAAATGAACTTTTCCCTCTGGTTTGCACGACTGATCAATATTCTGGGCACACGCCTGCCCCTTTGGAAGTCAAACTGCTAACACCTTTTTGGATGACATTAGCATTCTCTACCGGGCATGTAAAGCTAAGGTTGAGCTTATCATATTAATAATAGCTTAACGTCCCTGCGTGTTTTTTTTGGTCCAATTTCCAATAAGCCTTGTCACTCTAGAGCGAGGTGTTTCGGGCTACATTTTTCATCAGGAAATGTTCGTTATGGATTGCTCAAGTGTGGAAACTGAATGGACTACAAATCCCATGACCATCGACTGTGGTGGAATACCAATGAGACAGTGCAGCATTTGCTACTTTCTGTGATAGCAGAAAAACCAACAGCTTGATCCTGACAAGGAGGAAAGAGATTTACTTTTACATCTGGCTTCCTCTTTTTTTTTTCTCCATCTAAGGATGCTCACAATGATGCAGAATAAAATAAAGCAAGGACATTAATGGAATGAACCCAGTGATGTCATGCAGGGGAAACGCGGGGGAACTCAGTTCCACTAGTTAAAATTAGTGCTGACTCCGCCCACTTTACTCTCCCCCCTCCCCCCTCCCAATTCCTCTGCAAAGAGCCTTTCTTCTTGGTTGGCCGGCACTCAGAGGGTTAAAGGGAGCGATTCCAGATTCCTAGGGGGCGATGAACCCCATCCTAATCAGGGCGTGTGCTGGAGGATTGGTCAGAGCCTTCCTGCTTGGGCTGGTGATGGTTGGGAAGCCTGCTGTAGCAGGTACACCCACTGCAGGGGTGGGGGAGGGCAGGGAGGGGTTGAATGGGGCAGGGGGAGGATGGAACAGAGTGGTGATGGGCAGTGGTGTCATCTAAATGATTTAAGAACAGGTACTCACTTTTGATTGGCATGTGTCGGGACCCGCCCACCGGAAGTGACGTCATAAGCCAGAAGTGATGTCGTGGCAGGAAGTGACATGAAAAAAGCCCTTTTTGAGGCCTCAGACCATTTTAAACTGACCCACCAGTTGCAACAGTATTCCACAGCACCCCCAGAACATGTGAAGGAGGCCTGGCATCATGTTAAAACCCCAGAGCAACTCATTTTTCAGTTGCAAGGAAAGGAAAGGCTCCGCTCTCTGCCTGCCTGGCTCTGAGAACATGCAGGCAACTCAAACATGCAGGAAATTCCAACGTTGCAGAGGGCGGGGTCGACGAGTGGGCGGGCGAATGGGCGGGGCCAGCTGTAATCCTAGAAACCGGTACTCGCGTACCCCTGCGTACCCCCTGCATGACATCACTGGTGATGGGGTATGGACTGGGCACTTTGGGCTGGGGAGGGGGCAGGATTGGCAGCACCAGTATTCACTGTAGCCAAGCCCTCCTCCCACACCTGATTCACTAGCCTGGATCAACACAGACATGAACCAGAGATAACTGCTAGGCAGATCTGACCTGACCCTTTGCAGCTGCTGTGGTGACCCTGAGGAGACTCCCAGCAACCAACAACCAGCAACAAGGGATGTGGCGTAGTCTTGCACCAGAACTGCTCTAACATCACCCAGGGATTTGCACTGGACGGATCTGCCTGTGTAAGACTTCTCCCACGCAGTGGCTGTCTTACCATTAAGAGCGGGAGCAAATGCCCCGGGTACCAGGCTAGTGGAGTGGGAGGGGGCTGCAATAAGGCGGCTCGCCCCTCGCAGAGACAAGCCGGGTGAGCAGGGTTCAGCCCGTCTGCCCTCACTTGCCCCTATATGGCTCCAGAAATGGACAAGAAATGGACTTGTCCAGAAATGGACTTGTCCAAACACATAGGCCAGACACCATCACCACCTCCTTTGGCAAGGAGTTCCACAGGTTAATTACCCGCTGACATTTGCATCCAGCTATATGTATATTTATATTAGATTTACTTTTTTATTTTTTAAAAATACAAAAAGGTAGGCTTAGGGCTAGGATAAGAGACTTCAGTTGTATAACTTGGGTTTTGTTGCCCAGTTATAGTTTGTTTTTGCCCAGTTATTGTGGGTTGCAAATGATCAGTGTGCATTAAAAACAACAATAAATGTTCAGGGACATCAACGACTGGGACCCATTTGACCAGGACACAAACACCCTCAGTTCCAACAACACTTGGAACCCGAAGTCGTGTTCATGTCCATGGAACTAGAAGGGTGGTAGCAATTTTTGCCTACCCCAGCCTGAATAGACAGGTGTTCAGTAGGTTTCATGATTTACACTTCTGTTTAATAAAGTTAAACCCTAACTTCAGTCTGGTGTCTTCCTTGGGGGTTGTGAAAGGGTAATAGGCTACCTTAGAATGCCAGATGCAGGGAAGTGTGAGGGAGATACAAAAATCTGGTTGTTAAGAACATAAGAAGAGCCCCGCTGGATCAGGCCAAAGGCCCATCTAGTCCAGCTTCCTGTATCTCACAGGGGCCCACCAGATGCCTCATGGAGCACACAAAACAACAAGATGCTTGCATCCTGTGGCCACTCCCTTGCACCTGGCATTCTGAAGAAGCCTACTATTAATGTAATGTAACTAATAATGGCATATAGCCCATGATTAGATGGACTTTTCCTCCAGAAATCTGTCCAGTCCCCTTTTAAAGGCATCTAGGCCAGATGCCATCACCATCTCCTGAGGCAAGGAGTTCCGCAGATTAATTACCCACTGAGTAAAAAGTATTTTTTAATCTGTTTTAACTCTCCCAACACTCAATTTCAGTGGATGTCCTCTGGTTCTGGTATTGCAAGAGAGGGAAAAGAACATCCCTCTATTGACTCTATCCCTTTTGTGCATAATTTTATGTCCCCATCATGTCCCCCCTCAGGCGCCTTTTTTCTAGGCTGAAGAGCCCCAAACGCTGCAGTCTTTCTTCATAGGGGAGGTGCCCCAGCCCTGTAATCATTTGTCACTTCTGCACCTTTTCCAGCTCCGCTATGTCCTTTTTGAGATGTGGTGACCAGAACTGTATGCAATACTCTAAATATGGCCTTACCATCACCTTGTACAATGGCATGATAATGTTGGCTGTTTTATTCTCAACCCCTTTTTTAATGACCCCAAGCATGGAATTGGCCTTCTTAATTGCTGACGCACACTGGGTCGACACCTTCATTGAATTGTCCACCAGCACCCCAAGATCTCTCTCCTGAGCTGTCACAGACAGCTCAGAACCCATTAGCCTATAGGTGAAGTTTTGGTTTTTTGCCCCAATGTGCATCACTTTACACTTGTCTACATTGAAATGCATCTGCCATTTGGCTGCCCATTCCCCCAACTTGGAGAGATCCTTCTGGAGCTCTTCACAATCCCTTCTGGTCTTCACCACCCGGAAAAGTTTTGTGTCATCCGCAAACTTGGCCACCTCGCTGCTTATGCCTGTTTCTAGGTCATTGCTGTGTGTGGTCCCTGAGGCATCCAGTGGGAGACTCTGAGATACAGGAAGTGGGGCTCTTCCAGTGGGGCTGGTACTAAAACGTTTGAGAACCACTGGCATATAGGGTTGTAGTCAGCGTCGTCATCCGCAAATGAACTACCGGAACGCTGGGAGGGACGTGGGCGGGACTTTCGCGTGATTGGCAGCCTGCCCATTTCGTTCCGCAGCTGCCCTGGCCTTGAGGGGGGGCTGCCCCCAGTTGGCGCGGCCCCCCGCTGCTAGCCCAGGCACCCAGCGCACCCCCACCTGTCTCCCCCAGCGAGGAGGCACCCCTCGAGGCCAGGGCAGCTGCGGAACGAAACGGGCGGGTAGCCAATCACGGCGAAGCCCCACGTAAGTCCCTCCCAGCATTCCGGGAGTTCATTTGCAGATGATGACGCTGGTTGTAGTCTACATATGCAGAGTCTGGATCAGGGCCACCAATCTCTGTTTTCAAGGTCAGTACATAAGAGAACTTGTGTGCCATCATGGCAGGAGGAGCAACTTCTATGCTCCATCGAATGGCTACAGTTTTCAGAAACAAAACGGTCCGTGCGTTTCATTTCATGCCCAGGTGTCACGGGGCGACGCCACCTGGCCCGTGTGGCCCACGGCCACAGCACTCCACTTGGGGACCCGGCATAGAATCCCGAGGGGTGGCTGGCAGGGGGAGAGCAGCACCCGACCCCTGGAACGGGCCGGGAACACCAGCCACTGGCCAGCGGGGAGGCACGATAGGGCTGAAAGCCAGGCGGCCTCACACAGGGAGGAGGGGCCCTGGCCCTGCTAGCTCTAAAACAAGGGCTGGTGTTGAGGCAGAGGCCTGGCCAATCCCCGGGAGGGAGCTCTGGAGGGGCGGAGCCTGGGGGCAGGAGCCGGAAGAGGTGGAGGTGGCTGGACCAGTCGGCTGGCTCATAAAGAGCAGAGCAGCCAAAGGGAGAGGAGGCTTCCCTCCCTGTGGCTGCAGCACAGGGAAGGTGGTTGAAAAAGGCAGAAGCCTCAGCCTCAGCCTATCCCTGGCCTGGAAGGGGTGTGGGCAACCCTGACCCTGGGAATAGGGAACCTGACCTGGGAGCACCCAGGGCAGGAACTCACCCGGGGATACCTCCAGCCCAGACCTCCCTGGGGAGGCGGGGGCATCGGCCCCAAGGGGGTTAGTGGGGCCAACCCTACTGAGGGGACACTGACTGGGTCCAGGGGATGCCCCGACAGCCCGGTGGCTCCAGCCAACCAGAACTCACTAACCCCACTGGGGAGACTGAGGGGTTGCAATGCGGGCAGCCAGGGCCGGCTCTAGGCGTGGTGGGGCCCAATGTGGGGCATTCTTGTGGGGCTCCCCACACTCCCCACAGGGAGCACTCACCACAAAGAGCACTTGCGGTGCCACACACAAAGCGCGGCACCTGGAAGTAGTTGGTGGTGACAGGATGACGTCAGTGCCCATTGCTTCCAGGTGGCCCATTTTGGGCACTTCAGAAGCTGGGGCAGCTGAGAGGACCCAAGGTCAAGCTGCTCTGCTGGCCCCACTGACCTATAAGCCTAAAAGAACTGACTGCAGCAGCAAGCAATATGCTCACTGCACTGGTGCGGGGGCCCCCAAAGCGTGGGGCCCGATGTGATGGCATTGGTCACATTGGCCAATGTGGCGCCATTCCTTGTAACTCGGGCTTTGTGAAGGAACAAGCCCTCCATGAATGTCAAGGTGATCACCCGAATAAACAGAGTCGGCAAAGCAGCCCAAGCATCCTCGAGTCTGTGAGAGGCGGAGGGAGAAGGAGAGAGAAGGAGAGAGGAGCAAGAGCGGATAAGACCAGTGCACCCCGTGAGCCGGGGGGAGGCATTGCCCCTGCCGGGAAATGAATGTGACACAAGGGCAACATTTGTTATTTATGAGCATGCAGAGGAGCATAATTTCGTATCGGGGGCCTGGGAATTGTGGACTCCTCTGCCTCCTGGTCCAATTCATTGAATTGGGAGACATAGGAAATGGCAACTCCCAGGTACCCAGATAGGAAATTGACATTGCTTAGCATGCCCAGCAACATGCTGGCCATAAAAACTGGAAGAACCAGCTCTTTCTGAATAGTCATGTCAAATCAAGAGCCTCCAAGCTTTCTTTGGGTGCCAGATAATCATAGGACACCTTCAGAATAGTCTGGCTACTAAAGGGGAGTGAAATGTGTAGCCCCTTGACTACAAGTCAACTTACCCATTACAGAAAATGAGGTGGCAGAATTCTGAACTGAACCAAATGCATGGAAGGGCTGACATTTTTAAACATAGCTCACATAAAAAAAAAATCTCCCTGCATGTAGCAAGCTAATACATCAGGGATCACAAACATGTAGTTTACTGCACGCTGTAGGGAGGATGGTGCATGTCTATGTGCTGGCCTCTCTGACGCCAAGGGTGATCCAAACATATTTACGGTGTGCCTTGTGCTGGCTAAACTTTGCTGGCCTAACTCCAGGTTAGGATTGTGGTCTTAGTTTAGCACCCATATCTATATAAGAGTTCTGAGAGTTTTACCCAAGATTGCTCAACGCACTTCTTTCCTCTGTTTCAAACCAGAATTGCTATCCTGGTTTGCATCAGAATTTTCTGGCCCTAGTGATAAAAGACAGCAGACCTTAGACACTAAAGAGAGGGAAGCCAAAACAAACAGACCAAAGCCCAGTACACAGACTCACTTATTTCCACAAAGAGGGGCCTTATCAGCACCTTGGCACAGAGGCAGCCAGATAGCACTTTTCAGAGAACAGCATCCTTGGCAAACAACTGAAAAAAAGGTCGGCAAGGCTGGTTGTTCTGTTTTTCCTTCCCCTTCCCAGTGAGAGACTGAATCAGTCAGACGTCACAATTCTATCTCTTCTGCATTTGTCAGAGAGAAACAAGCTGGAGAGCAAAATAAAGCACTCGGCAAAGGGAATTCAATCTTGAAAGAGTCCCCACAGGTGAGAACTGCAACTAAACGTGCAATGGCCCTAATAGAGATGTGTGAAGTTATCCTGAGCAATTTCACCCGCCTCATCCAAACTCTCCTGGCTTCTCTTTTAGCTTCCTCAGAAGTTGCATCCAAACAGGACATTTTCACATTCGCCTAGAATTTTGGCTTAGGGGAAACCTGGTGTTGAAGAAGTAAATAATGTCAAGCTATTTAAGCTGAGGAGAGCCTCCTATGGTGGACCTTTTATCCAGAGCAGTGGCGCACCCAGCCCGTGCTCCGCCCTGGGGCTGGGTCGACCTCGGTGCCCCCCTGTGCCAGCTCCCTGCCCCTTCACCACCCACTGCCACACACACACCGCCAGCCCAGGCGCCATTTTGGAGCCGTACGGGCAGTGGTGTCATCCAAATGATTTAGGAACAGGTACTCACTGTTGATTGGCACTTGTTGGGGTCCGCCCACCGGAAGTGACGTCATAAGCTGGAAGTGATGACGTGGCAGGAAGTGAGGTCATAGCCGGAAGTGATGTCGTGGCAGGAAGTGAGGTCATAGCCGGAAGTGATGTCATGATTGTTGCCATGGATGTGATCATGTTTGTAATAACTTCAGCTTGGGTTTAGTGTTGATTTAACTTCTATGGCTTTGCTTTCTAGAGATGCGTATAGACATAGTTTGCTTCAACTGTTCCCTGGTTAAATAGCAGGCTAGACTGTACTAGATTGTGAGCCCTTTTGGGACAGGGAGCCATTTAACTTTAATGTTAAATGCAAGGAGCCGGCAAGGAGCAGGAGGGGGAACGGGCACCCACTGGGCCGCACGACCACGTGGGCACCCGACTGAGTGCCGGGCCGGCCTGCAAGGAGCAGGAGGGGGAACGGGCGACCAAAAAAAGACCACGTGGGGGCTGGGGCTGGGGGGAGGCTGCAGGAGGAACCGGGATGCTGGATCTGTGCAGCTGGAGGGAGCAAGAGCCCCAGGTAGCCTACCTTCTCACGCTTGCTGCCTTATTCCCGGGTCTCCCTCGCAGCTGCTGCCTCCAGTCCTTTCGCTCCGCTGCTGCCGCCACCACCACGCTGCCTGCCTGCCTGCCGCCTCACAGAAAGTGCAGGCAACGGCTGCGGGCGTGCAGTACGCATGCGCAGCTGCTGAGCCAACCAGCCGATGGGGCCAGCTTCGAGTGGGCGGGGCCAGCTCAACTTCTAGGAACCGGTACTCACGTAGTGGTGTGTAGTGGGTGCATGACATCACTGCATACGGGGGAAAGGGAGTGTGGTTGGGCCAAGCAACGCTTGGAGAGCTGAGCCGCCTCGTCACTGCTCTCCTCCCACTCGAGCAGCACGCCAACTGGGGCATCCCCCCCCCCAAAAAAACACGGTAGGATCCAGAGTACCCTTCATTTCAACAATGACATCACGTTGTTTATTTGTATATTTATTGAAATCTGTATATTTATTTATGTGTGCTCTGTAAACCACTTTGTGAGCTTCTCTTTTTTTTTTTGGTGGGGGGAATCAATATATAAGTAGGTGTACTACTACTACTAGTAGTACTAGTACTACTACTAGTAGTATAGTATAGTATAGTATAGTATAGTATAGTATAGTATAGTATAGTATGGTGGTTTCCAACATCCTGCCCCTTTAAGGCAGGGTTGGGAACCTTCTGTATGCAATGGCAACTGTCACTTCCGGGTTCCCTGTGCATCAATAATAAAAGGGGGTTAAGAATGAGTTTAACCCAGTTAAAATGAGTTTCTTACCTCCCTGGTGGTGCCAGTGGTGCTGGTGATGCAGAGGACCTGGAAGTGACTCTGCTGTTCGCCACCCCCTTAATAAGGGGGATGATTTTTTACAATGCTAAACCTTGGGTGCTACAACCCTCAGGATGGAAAATGCTGTAGTTGTAGTCGTCGTCATCGTAGTAGCAGTGTCAGTTCCAAGTTGGACCACAGTCTTGTCAAATTGTGGAAAGCATATTTTATTGTTAACCTCTTATTTGTGGGTTTTTCAGCCTGAGTGAGAGGCAGGTGCAGTGGTGTCATCCTACTGGTACGCTGGGCGGGACATCCGGGTGATCGGCAGCCTGCCCGTCGCGTACCGCAGCGTTATGCTGTTTGCGTAACCAGTTACGCCGCTTGCGTATGTTACACAAATGGCGTAATGCTGCGGTATGTGACGGGCGGGCTGCCGATCACCCGGATGTCCCGCACAGCCTACCAGTCGGATGACACCACTGGGCAGGTGGCTTGGAAGATGGAGGCCCCTGCATATGTTCGGTGGTGAGGGGAAGGTGTTTTAGCTGTTCCGCACCTGTGCAGCACATTGTTCGGCCAAAGACTATGTCTCTGCAGTGTCCTTAGGTGCACATAATGGGTATTGGTTGGGGTTTGACCCCTGAGCCATGACATTCACAGGCGAGCCATGCTCTGCTGCGGATGTGCCCTGCTAACTGGGCAAGAGGCACTTTTTCAAGTCGTGCTCCTCTTATATTTAGCGCGGGGAGAGTAATTGTCCCTCCTCACCCCTGCGCAGTGTCTTTCTAGTGGCTGTTGCTGGTGGTGCTCTGCATTTTTTTTTTTTAGATTGAGAGCCCTTTTGGGACAGGGAGCCATTGAACTTTAATGTTATTATTTGCCTGTAAACCGCTTTGTGAACTTTATGTTGTAAAGCGGTATATAAATACGATTGATTGATTGATTGATTGATTGATTGATTGATGTGCCCATTGGGCGGAGCAACCCACATTGGGGGCAGAATCTGAACCCACTTTCCAGTACCTGGGTAAGAGCAATGCAGCTCTGCGGTAAGGGAACAAACATTCCCTTACCCTGAGGGGGGGGCCTCCGTGACTACTACTCCACCGCAGGATGCAGCACATGGGCACAGCTAAGTCAGTGCTTGGTTAGGATTGCGCCCCGGGTCAAGCATTGCACTCTTCAAACAAATACTGAAGACCACGATGCCCAAGGAAGGGGCTGGCAGACAAAGCAGCCTGGAAGGCATAGCTAGCTAGCATGGGCATGTTTCCCTCTCCTTCCTTGAACATAGGGAGAGTAAATGCTGGAGAGAGTGAATGTCACAGCCCTGACATCCTTTGCTTTGCAGAGCTATGGCATCGTGTCACCGTTTCCTCCTCTTGCACTTAGGGATGCACACCGCATCCTCCGACAGCATCCCCCCCCTCCCTGTGCCTTTACTCTTCCATTCTATAAAGTTTATTCCCATTTTAGATGCTTGGACTGTTCTCTCAGTTAGTGTAGTAAAGCACTACATGGGGACAATGCATGGCTTTAAAGGTGATTATGTTGATTTACTGAAAGGCACAGCAAAGCCATTTAAAACTTTATGGTGCTTTAAAGCTAAAAGTTTCGATGCAGCTCTGCCTTTCCACACATAATGGGCCACAGGAAAGGAACCTCTGCAGTTCTTTTTGCCTGCACTCTCCAGTGGTGCAAAGTGGACAACAGAGGTACTATGCCCAACTGAGAGAAATTTGGGGTGCTCCTTCTTGGGGGCAAGGTAATAAAATAAACAGTAGCAATTATGCAGTTTCCATACAGTGAGCAGAAAATAACAGGTATTCACATACCGCCAGAGGAGAGAACCACACTGTGAAAGCTGCATCTGGGACTGAGGATTCGGTGAATCGCAGAATACAGTATATTTGTAAAAACCCCTTGAAAATTGATGGTTTAGACTAGTCTGCCCACGTAAGCTGCCTTGGGCATTTGCTTCAGCATGGGAAAGGCGGGGTATAATTTCTTAAAAAAAATAAAAAATAAAAAAAAATGTTGTATTGCAGATGAAATTGGAATCCTAAGTTTTATCAGCAGTAGTGTAGATGGAGCATTGCGGTAAGTACTGCAGGCCCCACAATGCTCCGTGTATGCAGCCCTTCCTAATAGCCATCAGAACCATTCCAGCCGCCTGCAGCTCTGACAGTGAGTGGAAGGGGCCACTTACACAGTGCATTGCAGGGCCTGCAGTACTTACCACAATGCCCCCTGCCCCAGTTACCCTACTACATTTTAGAAATGGGAATATGAGACAATGGAGAAGAACATACCTCCAGCTCACCACTCTGCTTACAGAGACCCCATTTGGGCATGGGGAGGGCTCAGCCCAGGCATCTCCTACTTGGTTGCAGGATCTCCTACAGGTTAGGATTGCGCCCTGAATCTGATTCCAAGACGATAAAGAGCACACCGCATTCAAAGTTAATTTGTCTCATTAAAAGGACGTGCTTTTGCACCTCTCCTGTACAAAGTAGCGCTATAAACCAGCAAAAAGTTTTAGAAATCCCCCCCCCCCCCCCGGAGGCCATGCTATTGGCAAGCCATATGCTTGGCGATGGCTTTATGCAAATGGTTGATTTTCATTGCCAGCATTTCAAGTTGTCGTAATGGGAAGGGTAACAATGGCAAAAAAAAAAAAAAAGCATCTCCAGGTTGTGATTTAGCTTGTGATTTAGCTTAAACCTTACTTATTTAAGGCTGCAATCCTAGAAACACTTTCCTGGGAGCAAGCCCCACTGAACACAGCGACTTCTGAGTAAGCACACGTTGCATTGTAAAAGGGCTTTATTGACTGATAAAATTACATGAGGGCTTTATGAAAGGAAGTGGACTTTTCCCTCCCTGTTGGTCTTCTCCAGCTGGTTCCAGCAAGCAGAGGGAACAAAGTGTAGACGCTTCAGGCTGGTAGAGTGGAGTACACACCTGTAGATGCTACATGAAGGGCACTTTATAAGAATCAAGTGGTGGTGGAGGAAGGAAAACTCCTTCCCAATGGGAAATGAACACACCAAGAAGGCAAGTTACAGCAGAGCTCTGTTCCAGCTGTTCTTGTCTACAGCTTTTGTTCTGATTCAGCAGTGTCACTCCTTAATTGCCTTCTGCTGCTGCTTGTGTACACCCAGTGCCCAAGTAGGCTAAGGCAAGGGTGGCAATGCAAGAAATGTGTTCCTAACATTTGGAGTACAAACTGAACCAGCCCAGCTGGCAGCTTAAGGCGTGAACCTGACCTGACAACGTTGGTCAGCGGTGGATGATTGTGGGCACTGGTAGAAGGTATCTAGTTGCCTTGTGTGCTCCCTGAAGCATGTGATGGGACACTGTGAGATCCAGGATGCTGGACTAGATGGGCCTTTGGCCTGATCCAGTGGGGTTCCTCTTACGTACATTAGTAAGCAAACCGATTAGTGAAATGACCCTGTTGGACCCATTCTCCTTTGAGCAAACCCTGTGAAGAACATAAGAACATAAGAAGAGCCCCGCTGGATCAGGCCAAAGGCCCATCCAGTCCAGCTTCCTGCATCTCACAGCGGCCCACCAGGTGCCCCAGGGAGGCATGAGACAACAAGATGTTTGCATCCTGTTGCTGCTCCCTTGCACCCGGTACTCTGAAGTAGCCTACTACTAATGTAAGGAGGTTGCACAATCCATCATTGTCCACGATGGACTTTTCTTCCAGAAATCTGTCCAATCCCCTCTTAAAAAGCCATCTAGACCAGATCCCATCACCACCTCCTGTGGCAAAGAGTTCCACAGAATAACTACCTGCTGGGTAAAAAAATATATTTTTTTTTAGGCTGCTGTGATGAAGACTGGGCACTGGGCCCTCCTATTGGCCTGGCCATCTGTTTGCTAGATAGCGCCTGTGGCCGGTAGTGTTCTGCCTTGTTGGTTTTCTATGCCTGCCCAAGGTCCAGCACAATGACAAGAGGAAGGAACATGGCCAAAAATGTGCAGGTGGAAGAGCAAAAGATTTGAAGTGTGCAGTCCTAACCTTTGCCAATACAACCAGGCTACGGTGGCCTGTGTTTATCTAATGGAGGCTGCTGGAGGCCACCTCAGGATCAGGGCGTTTTTTTCCTTCCCTTTACCCTGTGTAATGCCCCAACATGTTCTATGGGGCTACTCGGATCTGTGCCAGCTATTTAGCGGGTGCAAATCCAAGTAGCCAATGAAATGGCCGTAGCATCGCTCGATGTGGGTCGCGTAGCAGGACTGGGGGTGTTTTGCTTTCGCCTCCTTCCATGGCCTCTTGGCCGATCACAGCAGAAGCAGGACTGTGAGCTGTGTTTTAAATGGCAACCACCACCTTGGCAAATGTGGCTGCAGCAGGTGGCAAGCCTTTTAAAGGGGCTTTGGCAGTGGGCAGGATCCTGCTGCTCAAATCGACAGATAACACAGGTCTACAACACTTGAGGCCCAAAAAACATTTCCCTGGAGATGCAAATATAGGGGAGGGTGAAGGGGGGCGAACAGTGGTGTCATTCAAATGATTTAGGAACAGGAACTCACTTTTGATTGGCACTTGTCGGGAACCCGGAACCAGCCACAGAGCCCATTAGGATCCGTTCTGGTCCGTTCCCCCTGAATGACATCACTGCCTTTAACCCTCTGAGTGCCGGCCAACCAAGAAGAACAGCTCTTTGCAGAGGAATTGGGAGGGGGGAGGAGGGAGAGTGAAGTGGGCGGAGTCAGCCCTAATTTTAACTAGTGGAACTGAGTTCCCCTGCGTTCCCCCTGCATGACATCACTGGGGGCGAACAGCTGGTAGCCAATGCATGCTGGCTGGCTGTAGTGAGCTTGATGCGTCACAAGTCTGGCTGAGCTATGGAAGGGGGCTCTGCCTGGTGGGTGAATTGCCCTTGTCTCCATGACCTTTCAGTTCTAACTCTATGACATTTCACGAACCTCTATTCAGTGAATTGAAATTCCGCACAGAGGGGGCCCGGATATGGTATGTATGCACACCGCTCCAAGATTAGATTTGGGCAGCGAAGATTGCTTTAAATGGCGTTCGTTCTTGGCCTGTTCCCTTCGCTGCCGGGATGATTCAGTGCGCAAAAAAATGAGCTGCAGAGCTTGCCCTTTCTCTGCAAATATTTGCAGGTCACCTTTTCACCAATGGGAAGAACTGAAGCTCTCTGCGCATGTGCCGTTTCACGCCACTGTATAGCACGCCGTTCATCTGGGGCTTAGAGGCAGGTAGGAAAGTTGCGAAGGCCTTGGAGACATGCTTGGCAGGAATGGAGGGGATCTAGGTTTGACTTGGATTGCCTCCTCCTCCTACATGATTCAGGGCACAATCCTAACCTGGAGTTAGGCTGGCACAGTTAGGCCAGCAAAGTTTGGCTGGCCCAAGGGACACTGTAAAGTGCGTTTGGACCACTCTCGGAGTCAGGGAGGCCACCACACAGACGTGCACCATCATCCCTGACTCCAAGAGTGGTCCAAACGTATTTTTTGGTGTCCTTAACTGTGCCAGCCTAACTCCAGGTTAGGATTGTGCCCTGAGAAAGGTAGCAAATGTAGGGTTTGGGTGTTTTACCAACTGAGGTTTGGCCTGAAAATTTTTCTGGAGTATGAAGTTTTTGTACTCCAATTTCTGGAAGTTTTGCATGAGAGAGAGAGAGAGAGAGAGAGAGAGAGAGAGAGAGAGAGAGAGAG
>JAJKFI010000063.1:875201-888162 GCA_029204185.1 Lerista edwardsae
AGAGAGAGAGAGAGAGAGAGAGAGAGAGAGAGAGAGAGAGAGAGAGACTGAAGATGAACTAAGATGCTTAGTTCTCCATTAGAACTAATGGAGGCCAACTTTTGGAGCCACTATATACAGTAGATATGCAATGTACAACTGAACATTTAAGGTGTAATCCTAACCTGGAGTTATGCCGGCACAGTTAGGCCAGCAAAGTTTGGCTGGCACAAGGGACACCGTAAAGCATATCTGGACCACTCTGAGAGTCAGGGAGGATGGTGCACATCTGTGTGCTGGCTTTTCTGACTCTGAGAGCGGTCCAAACATATTTTATGGTTTCCCTAACTGTGCCAGCCTAACTCCAGGTTAGGATTGTGCCCTGGGTTTGTACACCCAAATGTAGGGTTTGGGTGTTTTACCAACTGAGGTTTGGCCTGAAAATTTTTCTGGAGTATGAAGTTTTTGTACTCCAATTTCTGGAAGTTTTGCATGAGAGAGAGAGAGAGAGAGAGAGAGAGAGAGAGAGAGAGAGAGAGAGAGAGAGAGAGAGAGAGAGAGAGAGAGAGAGAGAGTGTAGGAGAGTGAGTAACATCTGTGGGGACCTGAATCATTCAGTGAGTTCCACCAGATGGAAATCGAGACTCATGGGAAAAGAGTCCTCCCCAATGGCCGCTGGGGCAGGTCAATGCCAAGTGACAGAGGGCAGGGGGAAGTGGTGTGAGGGCATTCTGGAGGTGGGGACAGGCGGTTTTGGATTGGGGAGGGAGAGATCAGGCCCAGGAACGGACAAGGAGAGCAGAGCAGGTCTCTACCCAGTGATGTCATGCAGGGGGTACGCGGGGGTACGCGAGTACCGGTTTTTAGGATTACAGCTGGCCCTGCCCATTCGTCCACCCACTCATTGACTCCGCCACCCGCAATGTTTGAATTTCCTACACGTTTGAGTTGCCTGCATGTTCTCAGAGCCAGGCAGGCAGGCAGCGAGCGGAGCCTTGCCTTGCCTTGCCGCTGAAAAATGAGCTGCTCTGGGGTTTTGGAACTGTTGGGTCACTTTAACATGATGCCAGGCCTCCTTCACATGTTCTGGGGGTGCTGTGGAATACTGTTGCAACTGTTGGGTCAGTTTAAAATCGTATGAGGCCTCCAAAAGGGCTTTTTTCATGTCACTTCCTGCCACGACCTCACTTCCGGCTTATGACGTCACTTCCGGTGGGCGGGTCCCGACACGTGCCAATCAAAAGTGAGTACCTGTTCTTAAATCATTTAGATGACACCACTGTCTCTACCACATTCTGACATCTGTCCTAAAAGCCTTACAATGGGGCTGCTCAGTTCTGCATGAGCTGAATCGCTGGCGGACATCCCATCTTGCACAAGCAATTCCTTCCTATTCAGATCTAATGCTGTGGGGCTGGGGCCCCCATTGTACCAGCATTGCGTAGGATTGGACTGCCCATCAAAAGTGATCATAATTTGATGGCAGTTTATTGGCATTCTCAAGGTGATGAAACATGATTTTTAATCTTCTTCGTTTTGGGTAAATTTATTGGTTTCTCTGTATCTTTAACGCTTCCCCAATTGACACCTGGGGAGAGAAGGTAATTGAACAACAAATTAAGGTGTTTAGGAAAAAGGAGATGAAATTTCCAGTCATCTGACAAATCTGAGCAGTACATTAATAACAGGGAGACGCATTTTCAAAGCAGAGTGCAATCGTCTGGATAACGGAACGAGAACTCCTGTTAGCAGCAACTAGTGGGAAAAGAATGAGAAAAATGCTCATTTTTGTGTTGGAGAAAATCAATTGGGTGATTTCAAGTAATGCTCACCCACCTTGCCAAACCCTAATTTATTTTTGTTCCAACAGACTAGGAAATAGTCTCCACCTGCCAGATTAAAATACTGTAATATCCTGCCCTTTGTTCTTGACTCTGAGTGATAAATACATGGACAGGAGTTATTTCTAGTGGCAGAACACATCCTGACTTTTATTTCAAACTTCCTGGGGGTGACCTGCACCCCACGTTAGTCCCAGATCAGAGAGAGGTTGACAGCCTTGGAGAGGATGTCACACTGTTTTGTACTGAACCCCAAAGGCCTTCCTACAAATATGCCAACTACCTTTTCTGGTGCACTCAAGATGATTTCTGTTTTGCCAAGACAGAGCAATCCAGCAGGGTATTTGTGCACTTGAGAAATCAATGATCTGAATCATTGGCCAAGATTCGCCCTGTACAAACATCAGCAAGCATGATGTCAAGTCTGGACCTCTGGCCTGTGAGTCAGATCCTTTCAGATCTTCATAGACATACGACCTAGGCTTGACATCCGACTTTCCATTCATTATCTCTGTAATCCTTGTCCTGTCGACTAATATGTATTTATCCATGACAGTACGCTAGCTTTTGGTAAGATAGGTTGGAATATGCTTCCAAAGGCCAGATTATAATGTAGACATTGTCAGTAGAAAGTAATGGTGCTTGCAGTTCACAAATAACAGGATCATAAGACAAACGTTCATTCATCCCCATCATTATTACTGACAGCCAACTCCTACCTAATCCCTTGCGCAATGATGCAGTGGTGCTGGTGTGGCTTCTGCAGCATCCTGTGGAGTTCTCCTTGGAGTAAGAGGACATTTGTCCCTTTGCCCTGGGGTACGTCCCAGCAGTACTTGCATTAGTGATATCCCACATGCCCACAGCTATTCTATCAGCTTACTCCCTAAAAGCTAGTTCTCACCCCTTCCAAACATTTCCCCTTCCTTCCTTGCTGTTCTTATTTTCCAGGTGAGAAACTGAGGATCAGATATGTTGCCATACCCGACTCTATCCACTAGGCAACGCTACCCCTCAGTTCTACTCATTGTTTCCCAGCCAGCCCATGAAACCAAAAAGCACCTATCAGCAAAGGAGTTAAAATACAGCAAGTACGTACTTGTTAGTGTCTGCCTATAAATCCATATTTCTGGAGATTGCTATAGGCTTACGGTTCAAAGTGATTTGGCTCCTGAGAGATTTTTTAAAAAGCAAGCGAGTAAATGAAAAGATAATGAAAGAGGGGAAGAAAGTGAGAGATTGTCAAGAAATGAGCTTTCTTCATTATCTAAATGGCAAAGGCCCCCTACTTATACCTCAGCTAATATCCCTCTAGGCCCCCTCCAAGCAAGCAGCCGTATGTTTAACACAATTATATTTGCTCCTGTTTGCTTCTCTGATTTTTCTTATTGCCAAGAGGTCATTTCTAAGATCTATTTCTTATTTTAAGAAGAGTCAAAGATTTGCATAAAAAAGGGAGTTTTCCCGTATTGAAGAAGGTTTTAAACTGGTTATTGCCGGCCCTGTGTTACGGCCCCCGCCTCCCTCCTCCCTTCCTCCAATCATTCGTTGAGCTGCTCTGATGTCACAGAGTGCTTACAGGTTTCTGAGGAGGAATGGCTCCTCCATGAAAAGTTTAGAGATGCGTGAAAAATAGACATGGCAAGGAGGAAATTGACAAGAGTTATTTTCCATCTCCAGTAATGCCAGTGCTGGAAAATAGGTGCAACTCCACCTAAAGGGCACCAGGGGGCAGCATACTCTCCAGAGCAGTGGTTCTCACACCACTGATGTCATGGTCAGAAGAGCCATCATTGTGATGCCAGAATCTGCTGCGTTCCCGAGAATGCAGTTATTTCTCGATCATTACTGATTGAGAGTTATTTCTTGAGTTATTGAGTTATTTCTCAGTCATTTTCCAAGAGCAAAGTGCATCAGAAAGGGAAAAAAAAGCCTTTTTACAATCACAAGCACAACAGCCACACAGCCCTCCCCCTTTCCATTGTCCCATCTCGTATTTTTAATATAGCTGCTCTTGGTGCCTTGTGACCCACCTGGAATTGGCTTCTGACCCACTGGTGGGTCCCAACCCACAGTTTGAGAACCACTGATCCAGAGGCAATGTATCCCAGACCATCAGTTCGTCCCCTTTGTCCTGGGGGTTAAGTCTACCTGGCTTCCTTCCTCCTCACCAACCCCCTCTCTCTTCCTGATCCTTCAAGCTTGCAGACCTCTATCCATTAGCTCTGATCAGCTGCATGCAGTCCACCCTGCAATGAGGTCTTCCACACCCAGGCAAAAGGAACATCTCTCAGACTCAGGACTTGTACAGCCAACAAAAGTGGATGGGGAGTAAAGTATCTTTCCTTTCAAACCAATTTTTCTGCCTCTGTTCCCATTTTATTCTTTGCAGCCATCTAGCACGGGTTGGTGGGTTGTTTCAGGGGAAAAAAAAGTGTCTCCCACTTAATAACTCTGCTTCATAGAGATGTCTAGGTGCCCTCTTTCCATCAGCCGAAACATTTATTTATTTATTATTGATTTAATGTATTTTTATATCGTCTTTCTCCAGATTTAACCGGACACAAGGTGGTTTACATTGGCAGGCTGTTCATAAACTCCATTTTTTCAGTTGGGGTTTTTGCAACTACTGTTCTATGCACAATGTACAGAACCCTCAATTTCTTCAACCGTTACCCTATCAATGTGTGGCCATCATCCTGGCTGCACTCTTACACCCTCAGAGCCTTCACAGTCCACCACAGATCACACCTTGGCCGGTTCTCAAGACTTTATCCATCTTTTGTCAGCTGACTCCTCCACACTCCTCACATTCCTCCATGAGCTTCATCAGCGACTTCTGGTCTCCCATTCAAGGCCAATCCAAGGCTGATCCTGCTTAGCATTTTCAGGCAGAGCAACAGCTTAACCTCCAGACCACACTTCCTGCCTGACATTGTGTCATCCAATTAAATGAATGAGAAGAAGATTCAGGACAGGCAAAATAAAGTATCCCACAATATAGCATTCACTGATGGGATTCACTCCTGGATTCACATTCCATGAGACATTGTTGTGATGGTCGCTAGTGTCGATGGCTTTGAAAGGGAATCAGGACCATTTATGAAGGAGAAGCCTTATCTGTGGTTCATGGGCATGTTGGAACCTCCAGGCTCAGTGGCAGTATACCTTTGAATATCGGTTGCTGGAAAGCAACAGTGGGAGAGGGCTGTTGCCTTCAGAACTCTGGAGGCACTTGGCTGCTCACGATTGCAAACAAGATGCTGAACCTGATGGGCCGTTGATGTGCTCCAGCAAGGTCCTGAAGTTCTGCAGCTGTGGCAAGGCAAAATGAAAGGAGAAAAGAGATGGAAGGATGCGTGAGCTATACATGAGAAGGGGGCGGTGGGAGACAGGCTGGCGGAGGGTCTTGGGAGGAGGGGGTGGGTGAGGCGACCAGAAAAGCTGGAGAAAGAGGAGGCAATACTAAACCTCACACTGACTTCAAAGAAGCTGTGTGCTGTTGGCAGAGGAGATTCCAAGAGGGCTGCATTTCACGTATTGATTCAGATTACACCGTTTATCCTTTTTTTTTTTTAATAGCCTCATCATCAATATTCAGGGCATGAAGAGCTTGTAGTATCAGGAATCAAGCTGCCATCCTGATTCGCCGTGCATTAACTTGGAAGAAAGCCCCCATTAACGGAATTTACTTTCAAGTAAGAACGTGGAGGATATATGCTGCTGCTGCTTCATTTTATTTGTTTGCAGCAATTCCTTTCTCCCGTGTTTTCCGTCTCAACACAATGGCGAATGAGAAGAAAAAACAGAGCGAGAGAAGAAGGGAGCAAACAATGTTCAGCCTGGCAGAATGCCGTGTGATCAGGAGAGCAATGCCTGAGATCAAAAAATGGCCCTCCGGGGACATGTTTTTGCAAGAGTCAGTTCAAAACTCTTTATGCCGACCTTTCAAAAGAACACCAGCCTTTTTTATTCTTCCTGTTTTGCAGCCAACATTCTGAAAAGCTCGTGGAAGTATTTTGAGAAAACTAGCCCAGCAAGTCGCGGTTTTCATCTTCCTCTGAAAGGAACAACCTCAGAGTTAAAGTCTCACATTTATCAGAGCCACAAGCTGGAAGGACCACTGATCTAAGCCCCATTCGTCAGTTCCTGAAGTGGAAAGGCTGCTGTATAAATGTTGCTCGGAGGGGAGAGGGGGGTGACAGTGCTCTGGCGGGAGAAATCAAGGGGTCCCTATTTTGCAAGCATGACTTGATTTTTGATAAGAAGTGTTGCTGAGAAGGAATACTGCCTGACAATCGCAGGGCATGATATTGCACAGAGCTGTTCCTCTATGCACCTGAACGTCTCCGGATATATACCTGAATATACCAGCATTTGGGGCTCTTCAGTCTAGAAAAAAGGCGCCTGAGGGGGGACATGATTGAGACATACAAAATTATGCATGGAAGGGATAGAGTCGATAGAGGGATGTTCTTTTCCCTCTCTCAAAATACCAGAACCAGGGGGCATCTGCTAAAACTGAGGGTTGGGAGAGTTAAAACAGATAAAAGGAAGTATTTTTTTTGCCCAGCGGGTAGTTAATCTGTGGAACTCTTTGCCACAGGAGGTGGTGATGGCATCTGGTCTTGATGCCTTCAAGAGGGGATTGGACGGATTTCTGGAGGAAAGGTCCATCGTGGGCTATAGGCAATGATGGATTGTGCAACCTCCTTATGGTGGAGGGCTACTGGTACCGGGTGGAGTGCTACTGGTACCGGGTACAAGGGAGTGGCAACAGGATGCAAGCATCTTGTTGTCTCGTGCCTCCCTGGGGCACCTGGTGGGCCGCTGTGAGATACAGGAAGCTGGACTAGATGGGCCTTTGGCCTGATCCAGCAGGGCTCTTCTTATGTTCTTATGTACCTATATATCTGTGGCTTAGGTCAGTGTTCTTCAACCTTGGGGTCAGGACGCCAATGGGCTCATAAAGCCTTAGTTGTAGGGTCATGGCAACTTATGGGAATGAAAAGGGTTGAAGACCACTGGACTAGAGCAACACCAGATAAAAAGGGAGGCATCTGGTGAACCAGTGTTTGTGTCCCAGATCTGCTCAGGTTCTTAGCAATTGTGCTAAAACAGCTTTTGCTAGTTCCAGGCTTCAGGGTAACTTTTTCTGTTCTCTCTAATAAGAATATTTGGTTATAGTGTAATGGAGTTGCAAGTGGGGGAGCATGCGGGCAGGGTGTGGGTAGATAGGATCCCAGGAGGGGGCAGAATCAACGGTGGACCCTCAGTTTTCATTCATTCATTCATTCATTCATTCAATGGGTGATGGCATGAAAAAAGGTTGAAGACCATTGGCTTAAGTATATACAGTCCAGTCACAGTAGCTAGTATATAGTCTAGTCAAGGGCATAGCTACAGTGGTGCAGAGGGGTGCAATTGCACCGGGCAACAAGCATTGGGGGGGCAACAAGCTGAGCTTTACACTAGTGGTCAAAATTGTGAAAACCTTGGTAATTATGAATAGTTCTATCATGTTATATATCATTCAATGCACAATTTCCTGAAGAATGCAGTTAAACAAACCGGAGTGTACTATCAAAAGTTATGGCCAAAAAACCCCAAGAAAATGAAAATACAACTGTGACGTCACTTTGTGTTGTGATGTCACTTTCAGGGCATCATTGTGCCCTTTGCATTGGACTACATTTTCATTAGCTATGTCCCTGAGGCTGCATTCCTAGCCGCACTTTCCTGAGAGTAAGCCCCAGGTGTCACAGCAGATGGCAGGAAGAGTGGGCAAGCAAGGACACGTAGTTAACCACAAACCTAGACAAGACAGTGTGATACCACACTGTGAGCGCAATCCTAAACTGGAGTTAGGCCGGCATAAACTAAGCCAGCAAAGTTTGGCTTGCACAAGGGCCACCAACAGCATTTGCGGACTACTCTCAGAGTCAGGAAGGATGGCTCATGTCTGTGTGCTGGCCTCTCTGACTCCGAGAGTGGACCAAACATACTTTATGGTGGCCCTTGTGGTGGCCAAACTTTGCTGGCTTAGTTTATGCCAGCTAACCCATTTTAGGATAGCACCCTGTATCACATTTATTTGTTTGCTTGCTTGCTTGCTTATTGGTTTGAAGAATTTGTACCCCACCTTTCCCATGCTGAAGCAAATAATCAAGGCAGCTTACATGGGCCAGCTAGTCTAAATCACCATTTTTAATGGGGTTTTTTTTTACAGTACACTATATTTTTTACAAATATACAGTATTCTGTGCTTCACCGAATCCTCAGTCCCAGAGTAGCCATCACAATTTGGTTCTCACTTGTTGCTGGCTGCGTGCCATCAAACTTCAGCAGGCAATCAGAAGTCAAACCTTTCCAGGTCCTCAAGGTCATAATCTGTTCTTCTGCCAGCTGGTCTTCTCACACTTTCCTGCACTGGCTAATCTGCTCCACAGCGACTCTGTTCTGCCACAGCAGGGACTGGAGGTTGTCACAGCCTGGCATTCTGTCTCCCATCCAAAAATAAGTTCTCCTGCTTAGCTTCAGGCAGTACCAGCAGCTGAAACATCACACCCCTCCTCATGCTCTATAAACTTCATGCACTTCCTGCCATTCTTCCATCTATTTCAAAGTTCAGTAGTGTTGAGTCTTATGCCATTCCTTGATTAATGGCTGCAATCCAGGAAAGGAAGCTTGAGACATGTTGCTTAAACAGAGAAACAACAACTGAGGCTTTCTAGAACCTTGTGGCCAGAGTGCGTCCCTTGGGGGTTAGTTGACTGAATGCTGAGGCACACTAGAGCTGGGTCCAGGATGGCACCCTCAATGCACAGAGCTCAGCCTGCCAGATTTGCAAGGGGAACAGAGTATTGGTGGTACATGTTAGAAGGCGATGGAACTGGACTGCAGGATGCTTGATTTTGATTGGCTCTTCCACCATCACCACAATGCCCAATGAAAACTGAGGCTATCTCTGAATTTATATGTGCCAGCATCTTTCTTCCATCACGTTGCGCCATTGCACCTTTCTGCTGAGCCGCCGTCTCCCAACCACTTATGGACATCAATTAACGGTATCTGACACTTGGAGTTTTCATTGCCCAATAAAATGTTCTCAAGACCACTGGATAGCTGCTGTACATTTTTCATTGGGATTAATAGTCTGGATTTCAATTAATTTTAATAACTCACCTTGAAAAAAATAATTGATTCTAAGCCTTCTTTCTACAGCGCATTATCCCAAGGTTTGCTAATTCAGTCAACTCTTGCCACTTTTCAAAAGAAAGTGCCCAACCCAAGCAAGAATCCCCAGAATCTTCTTTTCTAATTAAAGATTTATATTCTCAAATATAATTCCTGGCGTTTGGTTGATGAGATTGGCCTGGCTTGGTTTTCTTTTCTTGGGTCATAACAAATCTAAGAGTGCAATCCTAAACTGGAGTTAGGCCGGCACAGTTAGGCCAGCAAAGTTTGGCCGGCAGAAGGGACACTGTTCAGCACATTTGGACCATTCTCGGAGTCAGGGAGGATGGCACATGTCTCTGTGCTGGCCTCTCTGACTCCGAGAGTGGTCCAAACACACTTTACGGTGGCCCTGGTGCTGGCCAAACTATGCTGGCCTAACTGTGCTGGCCTAACTTCAGGTTAGGATTGCTCTCTCTCTCTCTCTCTCTCTCTCTCTCTCTCTCTCTCTCTCTCTTACACACACACACACACACACACACACACCTATAATACAGTACTTTCCTGGGAGTAAGCCCCACTGAACACAATGGAACATACATAGGAGGGCGCAATCCTAATCTGGAGTTAGGCTGGCATAGGTAGGCCAGCAAAGTTTGGCAGGCACAAGGGACACCCTAAAGCACATTTGGACCACTCTCAGAGTCAGGGAGGATGGCGCACGTTTGTGTGAAGGCCTCTCTGACTCTGAGAGTAGTCCAAACGTACTTTAAGGTGGCCCTTGCGCCAGCCAAACTTTGCTGGCCTAACTCAAGGTTACAATTGTGCTCTATTGTGTCATTTGAAATGGAATCCCATTTTGAAAGGCTACCTGACCTTTCGTAATGTAATGTGGATGTGTCAAATCATCTTCCCATGGTTTTAGAAGTAATAATGACTGCTCACTTTGGCCATGTGTGCTGACTTCCTGGCCAACTATTAATGGAAAAGAAATTTTAGAAGGCTTCATGAAGGATGGTGTAAACCCTATGATATCAATTTTCAAGCAGTGTGCATGTTGGTGGGTCGCAAAAGGTCTGCAGGTGTGCCACAGGAATTTGGAGCCCAGCAGTTAAAATGTGCTGAAAACTTCTTCTGGGTTTTGCAGCTCTGTTTCTAGGGCAACTGTCTGTAGTAATGACTTGTCTGTCCCTCATCCAGTGGCTTTGCTGTTGCCCTGGAAACAGAGCTGCGGAAGCCAGAAGAGCCTTCTAGAAGCTGAAAGTGACATCACAAGCGGTAAAGAACATAGAGCAGACCAGAGAGGTCAGTGTGCTATGACAATGAAAACGTGGAAAATCACTGCTCTAGGAGATATGGGGTGAGAGCAGGTAATTAATCTGTGGAACTCCTTGCCACAGGAGGTGGTGATGGCATCTGGCCCAGGTGCCTTTAAAAGGAGACTGGTCAGATTTCTGGAGGAAAAGTCCATCATGGGCTATATAATAGGCCATGATGGGTGGTGCAACCTGCCTATGTTAGAAGTAGGCTACTTCCGAATGCCAGGTGCAGGGGAGCAGCCACAGGATGCAGGCATCTTGTTGTCTACTGAGCTCCCTTAGGCACCTGGTGGGCCAGTGTGAGATACAGGAAGGTGGACTAGGTGGGCCTTTGGCCTGATCCAGCAGGGCTCTTAAATTTATGTTCTTAAATACAAATTCTCCCCTACTTGAAATGTCTGGTTTCATTCTGTGGCAATTTCATCCTCTTTCAAGCTAGGAAAAATACAGAATGAGGTTGCCTCTCTTACTACACAGTTTGTCCCACCTTCTTTAAGAAAAAAGAAAAGAAAGCACCTTTACCTTGCATAAAGGCAGAGGGCAGCAGGTGTCAGGTGATTTCCTCCAGGCATGAAAGATCCCACCAACAATGGTTTTCCCTGTGTGTGTGTGTGTGTGTGTGTGTGTGTGTGTGTGTGTGTGTGTTGGAGCAAAATGCTAAGTGTTGCAGGAGCCTGAGCTCTGTGTAATGTGCCCCCCCTTGCCTCCAGAGCTATTTGTGGCTTGGAGGTCTGGCTTGGAGGCTTTGCTCTTCAAGTCCTGAAAGACTCTGGAGGTGAGGGGGAGGGGCCGCGTTACACAGGGGCTCAGGCTCCTGCAAAACTTAGTGTTTTGCCCCTCCTTAGGGATGCCACTGCCCACGAGACTTCTTCTTAAGTGGAAATGCCAATGAGGAGGTTTGTGCTGAACAGGCATGCAGGAATGAACAAATAGTGCATACCACATACACTGTGCAAGGGGGCTGTTTTGTATGAGGAAGCATTCTAGAGTACAGCTCCCTTCTGCTCCCTGGTGTGGAGCGATTCCAAAGTCTCAGCTTCCCCCTGCACTCTCTGCAACACACAAATTGGGTCATAAGAACATAAGAACATAAGAAGAGCCCTGCTGGATCAGGCCAAAGTCCCATCTAGTCCAGCTTCCTGCATCCCACAGTGGCCCCACCAGGTGCCCCAGGGAGGCAGGAGACAGCAAGATGCTTGCATCCTGTTGCCACTCCCTTGCACCCAGTACTCTGAAGTAGCCTACTACTAACGTAAGGAGGTTGCACAATCCATCATTGCTTATAACCCACGATGGACTTTTCTTCCAGAAATCCGTCCAATCCCCTCTTAAAGGCATCTAGGCCAGTTGTCATCACCACCTCCTGTGGCAAAGAGCTCCACAGATAAACTACCTGCTGGGTAAAAAAGTAGTTCCTTTTATCCGTTTTAACTCTCCCAACCCTCAGTTTTAGTGGATGCCCCCTGGTTCTGGTGTTTTGAGAGAGGGGAAAAACATCCCTCTATCGACTCTATCCCTCCCGTGCATAATTTTGTATGTCTCAATCATGTCCCCTCTCAGGCTCCTTTTTTCTAGGCTGAAGAGCTCCAAATGCTGCAGTCTTTCTTCATAAGGTCACTTTCTTCTTCCTGGGTGTATTTGTTCTGGGAGCTGCAGGAGGCTGTTGAATCTCCAAGCTGACTTTTCTGTCAAGGCTGGTGCTGGGGGCTCCTGTTCCCAGGGGGGCATGTGGTCAGGTGCATGCACGTAGCCCCATCAGCATGCGCGCACCAATATCCCCTGCTGCAAAACAGCTCTCACGGAGCTGCTAAGCTTCTCCCCTCTCCGTTCGCCGAGAAAGCTTGCAAATACTGGCCTGATTCTGAGTGGAGCTGAGAGCGTTCACTCCATAAGCCGCAGCAATCTTACCAGCATAGGTTTTGTAAAAAAAAAACTTCTGAAACTTTGCCTTTTAAAAATCAATTCATGCCCCCGGCAAGTTTCTAATCACGGATATTAGAGATGAGGCAGGCGAGAAAAACTCTCACTCTGTCAGTAAATCCCTCCAAATACCCCCTAATTTTGCTCTGAAAAAGACGGTGTTTGTAGAAGAATCCCTCACATCTTCGGTTCTCCCTTAAATCAGATTAACCTGGCACGGGGTTTCATCACAGATTCCACTCAGCCTGCCAGGAGGACCGGTCTGTTCCTGTGTCGGAGAGCCAGGCAAGTTCCTTAATAGGTGAAAATGAGATCCACAGGGCACAATATGCAAATACCATGTAAAGGAATTGATTAGAAACCGGTGGCATGTCTCCTGTGGCAGGTTTGCTGAGGAGCCTCCTTAATAAGCATCCCACACTCCCCCCAAACTGGAAATGAAAGAAATGCAAGAGAATCTACTCTCTAGTGCCAGTGGCTCTGGAGGCCAGATCCTCCTGGTTTCTTGTGACTCCCCTCTGAGACACAAGAGCCCTGCTGGAGCAGAACAGAAGCCCATCTAGTCCAGCATCTTGTTTCTCAGGGTGGTCAATCAGCTGTCTTCAAGAAGCAGAGTTAGAATAGATAAAAGGAAATACACACACACACACACACACACACACACACACACACACAGAGAGAGAGAGAGAGAGAGAGAGAGAGAGAGAGAGAGAGAGAGAGAGAGAG
>JAJKFI010000063.1:888172-946782 GCA_029204185.1 Lerista edwardsae
GAGAGAGAGAGAGAGAGAGAGAGAGAGAGAGAGAGAGAGAGAGAGAGCAGGTAATTAATCTGCGGAACTCCTTGCCACATGGTGATGGCATCTGGCCTAGATGCAGAGACGTTATCCGGGAGCACCAGGAACCGGAACGCCCGGATGATTGACAGCTCTCCGCCCCTATGGCGGAGGGCAGCCACGCCTCCCTGCGCCTCACAGCGCCTGAATCACTCCATTTCAGAACAATTCGGGATGCGAGGGAGGGCAGGCAGGCCCAAGAGCAGCTCGCCCGTCCTCGGGAGAGGCGGCGCGGCCCGGGCCCATCAGCAGAACTGGCAGAACGGTGTACTGAGCCGTTCCGCCAGGATAACACCACTGCCTAGATGCCTTTAAAAAGGGATTGGACAGATTTCTGGAGGAAAAGTCCACCACAGGCTACAGGCCATGATGGGTGGTGCCGGATAGAAGCACCACCCTTACGTTAGAAGTAGGCTACCTTGGAATGCCAGATGCAGGGAAGTGGCAATGGGATGCAGGCATCTTAAGAACATAAGAACATAAGAAGAGCCCTGCTGGATCAGGCCAAAGGCCCATCTAGTCCAGCTTCCTGTATCTCACAGCGGCCCACCAGGCACCCCAGGGAGGCATGAGACAACAAGATGCTTGCATCCTGTTGCCACTCCCTTGCACCCGGTACCAGTAGCCCACCACCTTTGTAAGGAGGTTGCACAATCCATCATTGCCTATAGCCCACGATGGACCTTTCCTCCAGAAATCCATCCAATCCCCTCTTAAAGGCATCCAGACCAGATGCCATCACCACCTCCTGTGGCAAGGAGTTCCACAGATTAACTACCCGGTAGGTAAAAAAAGTACTTCCTTTTATCTGTTTTAACTCTCCCAACCCTCAGCTTTAGTGGATGCCCCCTGGTTCTGGTGTTTTGAGAGAGGGAAAAGAACATCCCTCTATCGACTTTATCCCTTCCATGCATAATCGATCTTGTTGTCTCAAGTGCTCCCTGAGGCATCTGGTGGGCCACTGTGAGATACGGGGCTCATGTCCTTATGCTCAGCATCCACTCTTCTTCTCTGGATAGGGGTACTTAGATAGGGGTACTTAGATAGGGGTACTAGAAACCTTCTCTCGGAAGGTTTCTAGTCCCACAGCATAGCACAATCTGTGGATTTCTCAACCCTCCCTGAAGTTTCCATGGACTGAACTTTCTACATGCAAAGCAGATGCTCCACTAGGGAGCTATGATCCCTTTCCAAATATGAATGTAAATACAAAACTATAATTTCACTGCCACTATTACATAATATATCACAAAATGCTAATAATGGGAAGAGAGAAGGCTGAGAGAGGGTGGCTTTCTTAGAGAGAACGGTGATGTCATTAACCAGGCCCTGATCAGAAATAAGCTCTTTTTTCTCCGAAACCGTGGTGCTCCCAGAGGGGGGGGGGAATGCTGAGTTGTTCAGGCTCCTGAATGCCAGTGTAAAACAGTCCCACCCAGTGCTTTCAGAGCTATTTCCAGCTGCTAACACAAAGCAGAGAGATCCTTGTTAATTATATAGAAAGTGTTAATCTGTTCAGGAAGTATCACCCTTACTCCGAATTGACTTACAGCACAATGTGTAGCTAAAGGAAACCATAGCACTGACCAAGATCAGAAAAAATGTGCATATAATTACAACTAAAAGGTTTTCCACTGACTGATTGCAGGCATATTTGAAGGCCCCGTTGCAGTAAATACTGCTCCTAACCTTGCCTCAGGTAAATTACCTGGTAGCATCTTTGTTCTGAAATATGGTTACTCCTCCGCTGTGAACGTTCATTCATTAAAGCTCATTTGGAGATTCTGTTCGTTGTTTTTACCAAGAAGGAATTTCGCATTGTAGGTAAGATGCAACACACACTGTGTGACACATCATTGAGAATCCCATGCACTGGGAGGGTTAAAGAGTGACATAGACGCAGGATTTTTACAGATGATGGATTTGCCATTCCACTTAGCCATTGTGTAGCACTATCCGACGTTTGATCTCTCGGAAGGTTTCTAGTCCCACCGCACAATCTGTGGATTTCTAGTCTGGCTCAAATGAGGTGCCTTTGAAGTTCAACAAAGCTGTAATTGAGGTGTATGCCCTCCTGAACCTTGGGGCACAGAACTTGCGGGTGCGTTGTTGGCAAAGCCCAGATATCATTTTTGTGCCTTTCTCAATTAGTGATGAAAGAAGCCAAGCTCAGTCTCCAAAATTTTCCTAACCAAAATGATTTTCTTCAGACTCTAAGAACCAAAGAGCCCCACTCGATCAAACCAAGAACCCATATTTTTTAGCATCCTATTTCTTCCAGTGGCCAGGCAGATGCTTCTGTCTCAAAACCCTCCCATCTCCAAACATATAGTTTTATTCATGCAAAGATTTATACCATGCTCTTCAGGACAAAGTCCCTCCGGGTCAGCTTAGAAAAGTAAAGCAATAAAACGCATATGAAACAATATCCAAAAGTGCAGCAGCAAGAAAACCCACATTCAGATTCAGATCCAGATTCCACTTAAAACCTGCAATGAAAAACTTCTCCAAACTTCCGAAGGTCTTTATTTATCTCTGCTGTGTTTCGACCGCCGATTTAAAATCAGAGGATATGAGCTCATCAAATATCCCCAGGGAGTGAGTGTCAAATCTGAGATACCACAACCCCAACAACCATCACATGAATTTGTAACAGAGGTGGGCCAGAAAACAGGGCTTGAGAGACTGATTTTCAACCCTGGTTAGCATATATGGGTGAAGGCGGTTACCTGGTTGCTAAGATAAACTGGTTACCTGGTTGCTTAGGGTAACCTGGATGCAGACCATCAGGTCATAAGAACATAAGAAGAGCCCTGCTGGATCAGGCCAAAGGCCAATCTAGTTCAGCTTCCTGTATCTCACAGTGGCCCACCAGGTGCCTAAGGGAGCTCAGTAGACAACTAGATACCTGCATCGTATTGCCACTCCCTTGTCTGGCATTCTGAAGTAGCCTACTACTAATATAAGGAGGTTGCACAATCCATCATGGCCTATAGTCGATGTCGGACTTTTCCTCCAGAAATCTGTCCAGTCCCCTTTTAAAGGTACCTAGGCCAGATGCTATCACCACCTCCTGTGGCAAGGAGTTCTATAGATTTATGACCCACTGAGTAAAAAAGTAATTCCTTTTATCTGTTCTAACTCTCCCAACACTCAATTTCAGTGGATGTACCCTGGTTCTAATATTGTGAGAGAGGGAAAAGAACATCCCTCTGTGCTCATTGAACACAGCTGGATTTACTCTTGAGTAGACATGCCAAGGATTGCATTGTGAATACCAATTTGACTTGGTCCTAGAAGCAAACTGGTAGGCAATTGAGCTTATATAAAATCAGTCTCTCTGGATCATGATTCTTTGCCCATAAGAATCCATATGGCACTGGTTTATTCATCTACTGACTCACCTTCAAACACATTACAGCCATGGTTCTCAAACATTTTTGCGCCGGGACCCACTTTATAGAATGACAATCTATCTGGGACCCACCGGAAGTGATGTCATGGCTGGAAGTGCCATCATTGTGACACCAGAGCCTGGCTGCTTTCCTGAGAATGCAGCAATCAGTTGGGTTGTTTCTCAGCTATTTTCCAATAGCAAAGTGAATCAAAAAAGGGGGGAAAGCCTGTTTACAGCCTTGACACAAGCAAAACAACCACACAGCCCTCCCCCTTTTCAGTTTTCCATCTTCCCATATTTTCGATGTGGCTGCTGTAGGTGCTTTGCGACCCACGTGAAATTGCTCATGACTCACTGGTGGGTCCTGACCCACAGTTTGGGAACCACTGTATTACAGTATTATATACAGTACAATATATTGCAATAGCCCAGTCTGGATGTGATCAATACGTGCGTAACGGACTAGAACCAAACTGTTCTAGCCCATAATAGTTCCCCTACCTTAAATACTCCCCAGTGTTTGAAATGCTCAGAGTCACAATGCCAAGACATAGAGTCTGTCGAATTGCATATAGCGGGACAAAGGCGGGAACTTGACATGGGGCTGCCATTTTTGTGGCGGGAGCTCCGTGTTTCTGATAGTGTTTCTGACCCAGCAGAGAGGTTCCATTTCTTCACCTCCTTTTTTGTTAAGGGTGCTTCAGAGTTACAACCTTTGCGCCTAAAGTGTTTGTAACGCCGATGTTGTACCGTTATTTCTACCCCGCGCAATTTCTGGTATCGAGCAACAACAAAGAATCAAATCAACCAACAAAAAAAGGCCTCGGGTATTTGTTGTCAGAAGCTTTTGCTGCGGTTCCATTAAAGTACAAGGTGCTGCCGTGTTATTTCCGAAGATACCTGACAGGTTCCTTGCTTGTTTCAGTGAGGTCTCACGGGAATAAACGTGGTCATTGTGTTGACACTCTCAAAGTGATAGAAGTGCGGGGGGGGGTCCATTTACTGCACTGGTAGGGGGGCCGCCAACCGCTGGAAGGGACTGGCAGGTCACTGCTGGCTGTTCTAAATTGCAGATCCTGCTCCTTGTGGTTGGGTTATTGCTTTGTGGGGAAAACGAAAACAACGTCCAGTTCCTTTTTTTTTTTTTGGTCAAGTGTCGATATTTCTTTTTGTTCCAGCAATCTGGATATTTATTTTCATTCTCCATCAGACTTTTTTTGCTTTGAAATACCAGCACGCTGGAGGTGGTAAATGTGTTTTGCACTCATTTCTTCTTAGCAATGACACAGATCTGAAATTGGAGGGGGTAAGACATGATATTGTTTCCAGTTCAGAATTCCTTATTAATGCAGTGGTTCTCAAACGTTCTAGCACCAGGACCCACTGTTTAGAATGACAATCTGTCTGGGACCCACCAGAAGTGATGTCATGGCTGAAAGTGCCATCATTGTGACGCCAGAGCCTGCTGCTTTCCCGAGAAGGCAGCAATATGCTGGGTTATTTCTCAGTCATTTTCCAATAGCAAAGTGAATCAGAAGCAAAAAAATAAAAGCCTATTTACAACCCTGACACAAGCAAAACAACCACATAGCCCTCCCCCTTTCCAGCATCCCATCTTCCCATATTTTCCCATGGGAACCATTGGAAACTATTTCCTGTGGGAACATGGGAACCATTTCCCATATAATGGGAACCATTGCCTTAACTTTTTATGATCCAAGCCTACTCCCACCCTTGCTTGAAATGAGCACCCCTTTCCAATGCTGTTGCAGCTACCCCTTCTCTTTCCCACCCACATATACCTGGCAGCCATAGTGATGGGGAGGTATAGGGGGAGGGACTCCAAGATGCCTGAATGCTGCCACAACACTGACCCAGATAGCAGGATCCTGCAATATTTACCCCACCACCACCCTTATAGCTACACTATGGATGCGCACTCTGACATGCCCTGATGTTCTAAGGCAGTGGTATTCAAACGTTTTAGACCAGGACCCATTTTTTGGAATGATACGCATGTCGGGGCCCACGTGATGTCATTAACCTGGAAGTGACGTTGTGGCAGGAAGTGACATCATCAAGCAGGAAGTGCTGTCGTTGTAACATAATAAAATGACACTCCTGAAATGCAAATTGGCATTCTGGGACTGCAGCAATTGTACAACCATGAAACATCTGTGACGGAAAGCAGGATTAGGACAAAATATTACTTAAAAACACTTAAAAACAAAATTAACAAAAAACCACCCTCACTTGAAAATTAAAACTGAACACTCACAAAAGGAATGTAACAAGAGTAAGGTCTGCAGTTTCCAAGATGGCTGTTCCCAGCTTTCCATGACGCACCTGACATCAGATTGTGACCCACCAATTGGGACCCAAGTTTGAATAACACTGTTCTACTATAAGAGTATGACTGATCGAAGTAAGCAGGCTGTTTTCCTTGTCTTCCAAGCTGAGTTCCTTGCCCGCTGTCATTGATTATTTGACTGAAGAATCTGTTAGCAACTTCTGAGAGTTTGCCAGCGCTAGTTTGAAAGCCAGAATTCAACCAATTCCAGAATGCCAGGTAACCCGAACAACTTGTGGTCTGGTTCTTTTCCCTGAAATAAAACTACTAAAGCTACAAAATTTACTGCCCACCTGTCCGCCGAGATTTTATCAACAGCGTGGAAGCATTTTTTACACGCAACATGTGATTAAACAACCCCCATTTACCAATGCAGTAAAATATAAAAGAGACCAGAGCTTTTTAAAGGCCTCCTAAATCAAAGTAGCAGTTTCCAGAACAGAAGGTGAAAAGTGCCTTTTATAATATCGGATAAATGAATGAAAACATTAACGGGCGCGATTTGCAGGGCAGACTTCACACTCACTGCTAAAAGATTGGCATCGCTCTCTAGGGAGGGTTTTAGCTCATGAAGAATGCTCTCACTTTTCGGGACCTGATACCCTTCCAGCAAAAACAGAAGGGTATGTGTGCGTTCTAAACATCTGGCAGATACAATCTCAGTTATTTTTACGAAACCCCCTCTAATGTTGATATCCATATTGCAGATGGGGTAGGTGCGCTGGTTTGCCTAAGAGCCAAGCACATCAATTTAACATGTACATCGCCCTTGCAAGTGTGTTTTTAAATTTTAAGAGTGCAATCCTAATCAACTTTCCCCATAGTGCCAATGGGGCATGTTTTGCATTCTGCAGGGGAGTAGTAGTCACGGAGGCCTCCTCAAGGTAAGGGAATGTGTGTTCCCTTACCCTGGAGCTGCATTGCCCTTACCCTGGTGCTGGAAAGTCGGTCAGGGTTGCATCCGAAATTGCAGGCACTGGATGAGAGAAGAATCAGGGTGCAATCCTAACCTGGAGTTAGGCCAGGTAGACTAGCAAAGTTTGGCCGGCACAAGAGACATCATAAAGTATGTTTGGACCACTTTCCGTGTCAGAGAGGCCAGCACACAGATATGCTCCACCACCACCCCCGGCTCCGAGAGTGGTCCAAACGTGCTTTATGATGGCCCTTGTGCTGGCCAAGCTTTGTTGGTTAACTTGTGAGAGCTTAACTCCAGGTTAGGTTGCACCCTCAGATTCAGGAGCAGAACATGTGGGGCAGGGATACGTAGCCCTCTCACCTCACATGTAACCTTTTCACACTCCTGAGACTACTGTTAGCCACAGAAGGGAAGGTCCCAGTGATGTCATGCAGGGGGTATGCGGGGGTACGCAAGTACCGGTTTCTAGGATTACGGCTGGCCCCGCCCATTCACCCGCCCACTCGTCAACTCCACCCCCTACAACGTTTGAATTTCCTGCATGTTTGAGTTGCCTGCACGTTCTCAGAGCCAGGCAGGTAGGCAGGCAGGGAGCGGAGCCTTGCCTTGCCTTGCCACTGAAAAATGAGCTGCTCTGGGGTTTTGGGACTGTTGGGTCACTTTAACATGATGCTAGGCCTCCTTAACATGTTCTGGGGGTGCTGTGGAATACTGTTGCAACTGTTGGGTCAGTTTAAAATTGAGGCCTCAAAAAGGGCTTTTTTCATGTCCCTTCCTGCCACGACCTCACTTCCGGCTTATGACGTCACTTCCGGTGGGCGGGTCCCGACACGTGCCAATCAAAAGCGAGTACCTGTTCTTAAATCATTTAGATGACACCACTGGAAGATCCCACTGGCATCCAAGCAGCGAAGAGCTGCTTCAGGGAGACATTCTCATCAGGACCACAAGACAGGGGCACGCACCATCTCCCCCTGTGCTCTGGTCCTGCACAGCTCCCCAGTGCCGTGAGTTTGGAGGTGAGAGAAGACTCGAACCGGGAAGAGTCAGCAAAGGTGACTCCAGGCTCGGGGTTGGATCATTGCCTAAACCAGAGACGGCGAACCTATGACACGCATGTCAAAAGTGGCACACTACAACGTTTGGGGTGACCCACCAGCGTTCACCAACACCTGACAAAAACTGAGTTTATTTAACTCATTTTTCATTTTTGTAATTATTTGAAGTTTCTTTATGTAATACATAAAGGAAGGGGGAGGATTGGACACCTGATTGGACTGTACTTCTTCTTTAAATAAATGACTATTAAGAATATTCTCTTCTGTTGGGAAGAGGGAAGGTGGGTTGACACCAGTGATGTCATGCAGGGGGAACGCGGGGGAACTCAGTTCCACTAGTTAAAATTAGGGCTGACTCCGCACACTTCAATCTCCCTCCTCCCAATTCCTCTGCAAAGAGCTTTTCTACTTGGTTGGACGGCACTCAGAGGGTTAAAGGGAGCGACTCCGGATTCCTAGGGGGGCGAAGGCAGTGATGTCATTCAGGGGGAACGGACCAGAACGGGCGTTCTGGATCCTAACGGGCTCCGTGGCTGGTTCCGGGTTCCCAACAAGTGCCAATCAAAAGTGAGTTCCTGTTCCTAAATAATTTGAATGACACCACTGGTTGACACACCAGCAGACTCAAGTTCAGCATTTTCCAAAGTTTTGACACGCCGAGCCCAAAAGGTTCGCCATCACTGGTCTAAACCCTGTTCTTGGTCCACCTACCTGGTGCTTGTATGTGCTCCTTTCCTTTCCAGTGTTGTGCGGTAGCCACTTCAATGGGGCTACTTGGAAATCACCGACAGAAATCCGAGCAGCCCGGTGTAACACTGGATGGCTTAGGAGGGGGCTTAGGATACTGCCTAAGTTGCCCACCCTCCTCCTGGCCCAGTCCACCCAGCGGTCCACTCCCAGCCCATCCTCCCCCGCCCCCATATTCCCCCTTCCCCAAAATGCCCGTTATGCCCTACTGCCACCTTACTCACCCCCTGCACCAATTACCCTCAGCCGGTGCAAACATACCTCATCTAGGTGGCACGGGGACAGGAGCAGGCTT
Source organism: Lerista edwardsae (assembly GCA_029204185.1). Lineage (NCBI taxonomy): Eukaryota > Metazoa > Chordata > Lepidosauria > Squamata > Scincidae > Lerista > Lerista edwardsae. The sequence goes on from JAJKFI010000063.1 coordinate 897,002, forward strand.
GCACACATCCCTGGCACAGCCTGTTCCCTATTCATGCTTAACGGCACATTTGCAACACTGTGCCAGCCAAGGTATGTTTAATGTTGCAGCCCTAGTTATACTTGTGTTCAAGGGCTCCCTGAATCTATAGGCAGTTGCGGCCCCAGCCAATAGGCTGCCCAGAAACAGAGGAGGAGGCGGCCCACCCCCTCCGCTGTCTCCCCACCTCCATGGACCACTTTGCTCTGCCCCCATGCCATGCCAGACTCCATTTTGAACCTGCACGCTGGCAAGGGCAGGCAGGAGGGCCAAAACCACTCACCTCTCAGCAAGGCAAGGCGCCTCATTGCAACCCTCCTCCTGCCCCAGGAGCTCCATACCAGGGGCTCCCCCCCCCCAGATATACTGGTAGGTCCGCAACTATTTATAGGCACTGATTCTAGGGTCACCAGGTTGCTTTTGCCACAGACAAGCTATCTGGAACACAGTCAGATCTTCCCCAAGCTTCTAACCTAGATTAGAGCTCCCACCATCAGGTGTTAAAACATTCTCCTCCTCCTTTGATTTTATCGAAGGCCCCTGACCTTTCGCTGGCTGAGGACATGATAATCTATTGCTGAAAATGTCTCTGCGATGAGCAAATAAGACGGAAAGCAGGGTTGAAGCACTCAGCTGGAGTATCATGGAGGAATTGGCAACCTTTTGACATGGGGACACATTTTCCTGTGTTAACGAAGCCGTCTTTCCTCCTGAAGGTGCCACTTTCATGATGAAAGGACTATTTTGGGTCGTCGTCTTTCTGTTCTGTGCTCACTTTGCCATCGGGAAGCTTTTTGAGGACACACAAAACCCACCATGATGTTGTCCAACGTGGTCAATTCAGGCCTTGGCTCTGAGAGGTGCCATCAATAGCCTTTTCAAGCTCTCACAGACGGCCATGGGTAGGTTGTTAATGAATGTGTCCATCCTGCTTGTCTATTAATAACACAGATGACGGGGTCAAAGAATGTCTTCTTGAACGAGTTCCCTTCCCTGTAGTTATTAAGCCCAGAGTCTCATTGTAATGATCAAGGGTTAGAAGTGTTAAAATAAAGGGAAGAATAGAGGAAAAGATCAGTGAGAGGAGGCCTGGGCAGTGGCACCCTGCATTGGCACTTTGCAAAATCCCACAGTGAATTTCCACACCTTCAAAACCTCTTCAGATTCTGACATAGACCTTATAGGAAAGCATTTCTTCTGACTGGAAATATTTTCAGCAAGGAGCAAAGTTGTCGGAGTTTAACAGAAGAACATAAGAAGAGCCCTGCTGGATCAGGCCAAAGGCCCATCTAGTCCAGCTTCCTGTATCTCACAGCGGCCCACCAGGTGCCCCAGGGAGGCAGGAGACAACAAGATGCCTGCATCCTGTTGCCACTCCCTTGCACCCGGTACTCTGAAATAGCCTACTACCAGCGGCGTCATTCACCCGGTATGCTGGGCGGGACTTACCTTTGAGTGGCAGTCTGCCCGTTGCGTCATGCCGCATTCCGCCGCTTTCCCACCTGCCCCGGCGGGCGGGAAAGCGGCGGAACGCGGCATGACGCAACGGGCGGACTGCCTCTCAAAGGTAAGTCCCGCCCAGTGTACCGGGTGAATGACACTGCTGCCTACTACTAATGTAAGGAGGTTGCACAATCCATCATTGCCTATAGCCCACGATGGACTTTTCTTCCAGAAATCTGTCCAATCCCCTCTTAAAGGCATCTAGGCCAGATGTCCTCACCACCTCCTGTGGCACATTCTTCCTCTGTCTGTGAGTACCCTAGTCCAGTGGTTCCCAACCCCTGGGTCTGTAGCCCATTGGATTGTGGGTCTCAATCCCATTTTTGGTAGGTCACAAAACTGTCAAGGCGGCTTAGGCTGTGTCCACTGAAGGTTAAATAACCTGATACTTGGGTGGGGAGCACTGCTGCCTGATCACCGTTGTAGCCACAGAGGCTTGAGTGGATGGCAAAGTGAAACTTTGTAATAGGTGGGTCCTGATGCTAAAGGCCTTGGAAAACTGGCCAAGTCAGATGGGAAGAAGAAAAATTGCACACAAGAACCCCAAAACTGGATCTGGGCAGAGGGCACAGGGGCCATCCATGAAGAATACTAAGGGTTGGTCTAGTCCTCACTGTTGCTACAAGATAGGGGTTGCATCAGTGATGTCATTCAGGGGGAACGGACCAGAACGGGCGTTCCGGATCCTAACGGGCTCCGTGGCTGGTTCCAGGTTCCCGACAAGTGCCAATCAAAAGTGAGTTCCTGTTCCTAAATCATTTGAATGACACCACTGGGTTGCATGCTTGCCCCGGCTCGGTGGAGACAGTCAAAAGATGTCAGGATTCAACCCGCCATCCAACTCGCCCCCCTCCTGGGCCTGATTTGCCCTCAGGGACGTAGCTGAAGACGTGCAGGGGGTGCAATTGCACCGGGCAATAAGTTGAACCTGACATGAATGGCCAAAATCGTGAAAACCTTGGTATGTAAGCAAAATACCATTGTGTTATGTATCATTGGAAAGGGAATACAGAATGCAATGACACAAACCTCAATGTAATATCTTTACTCTGTCGGATGTTACGGCCAAAAAACCCAAAGAAAAAGAAAATACAACTGTGATGTCACTTCCTGTTGTGACATCACTTCCTGAATGACATTTTGCCCTCTGCACTGGGATACACTTTCATTAGCTGCACCCCTGTCCGTCTTCCTCCAAGCCCCATCACTACCCCAGTCTGCCCACCCTTTTGTAGCAGTCAGAGCCAGCACAACACACATTCTGCTTTTGGGGCAGCCCAATTGTTGTTGTTGTTTGTTGTTCAGTGGCTAAGTTGTGTCCGACTCTTCGCGACCCCATGGACCGCAGCACGCCAGGCCTCCCTGTCCTCCACTAGCTTCCAGAGTTTGCCCAATTTCATGTTCATCGCTTCGGTGACACTGTCTAACCATCTTATCCTCTGCCACCCGCTTCTCCTTTTGCCTTCCATCTTTCCCAGCATGAGGGTCTTTTCTCAAGAGTCCTCTCTTCTCATGAGGTGGCCAAAGTACTTGAGCTTCAGCTTCAGGATTTGTCCTTCCAGGGAGCAATCAGGCTTGACTTCCTGGAGGATTGACCGATTGGTTCTCCTTGCAGTCCAGGGGACTCTCAAGAGTCTTCTCCAACACCATAATTCGAAAGCATCTATTCTTTGGCGCTCTGCCTTTCTTATGGTCCAGCTCTCACAGCCATACATGGCTACTGGGAAAACCATAGCTTTGACTATGCGAACCTTTGTTGGCAGGGTGATGTCTCAGCTTTTAATTAAGTTGTCTAGGTTCGCCATAGCTTTCCTCGAAGAAGTAAACGTCTTTTAATTTCATGGCTGCAGTCACCATCTGTGGTGATCTTGGAGCCCAAGAAAATAAAGTCTGTCACTGCTTCCATTTCTTCCCCTTCTATTTGCCAGGAAGTGATGGGAGTGGTTGCCATGATGGGAGTGGTTGCTATGTTGAGCTTCAAGCCAATTTTGACTTTCCTGTTTCCCCCTCATCAGAAGGTTCTTTAGGTCTTCACTTTCGGGCAGCCCAAGAGGCCGCCACTAAGAGCCTTGTGGAATAAAACCATGTCTTCAATGCTCACTCCAAGACAGGCAAGGACGTGCCTGCCAGATCTCCCCAGAGTAAGCCTTTGAAACAGTGGAGAAACCACTGGAAGAGTTTCCTGTCTTGAACACCAAGCAGACAAGCAGATCCCTGTCAAAGGCAGATCTGGAAGCAGAGACTGCAGGGCTCTGTCAGTTTCACATGGGGGGGGCAGGAAACCCTCAAGGTTGAAGTTCACGCTGGGGGGCGTTTCTCCCACTCTTGGAGTGGCGTTCCATTAGGGGCCTGCTCCCTTTCATGGGCACCCCTGCCAGTTGGAATCATGCCCCGCTAGCTGCTTTCTGACATCCACGTCCACGAATGTATCTGCTCCAGCCCCACGCAAGGCCAGGAAGTGGGAGAGTGGGCTGTGCTTTGTCGCTGTCGTTGGAGAAAAGGCTGCAGTGGAAACATCTGATTATGAAACTAATTATTCCGATTCCTTTCAAGTGCTGACCGAGAAAAATGTTCTCTGAATGAAATGTCTGAAGCCTTGCTTGCTTGCTTGCTTGCTTGATGGACAGATTTGCTAGCTGGTTCATCTGTTGGTGAGATGTTGATGTATTTTTAACCGTATGTCCTCGGCTTTCTCTCTTTAAGGTATTCTTTTTTTGTCCTCTGCCTTCTGTTGCCAGAGCCTCAATTCTCTGTTGATTTATTTCTATTTTAAGGTCCCTTATCTCTCTCAAATTTTCTATTTCTGCTTTCCAAACTGCTTGCTTTCCTTTGGGGGCCGATTTCTCTTTCTTCCACAGCCCGTTTTCCGTCTCTGACACTTTTGGTTCCGGCCTCTCTGCCAACCCCAAACGAACAATGTGATAGATGAGGGGGTGAGGGGGAGGGCGTGTGTGTGGAAAGTTTCAATTCTTCCAGTGAACGGAAAGGTGACCTGCAAATATTTGAAGAGGAGAGAAGTTAATTTGTTTCTGGTGTGTGCTGAAGAGTCCCCTAGCAAGAGGAATGGGGCATTCAGGCCCAGGAACTAATAACATTTAAATTAATCTTCACCACTTAGATTCAGTGGTGTTCCTAGAGGGGGGAGCATTACATTTTTTAGGCTCCTGAATGTCTGTGTAAAGTGGCCCTTCGCCTCACCTTCAGAGTCATTCGCAGCTCCAAAAGCAAAGAGAGGAGAAGCCTCTGCTTTGCTTTCACAGCCGCGAATGACTCTGAAGGCAAGGGGGAGAAGCTGCTTTACACAAGTATTCAGGAGCCTGAAAAATGCAGTGTTTTGCCCAGTGGCATAGTTACAATGGTGCAGGGGGATGCAATTGCACCGCGCAACAAGCTTTAAGAGGGCAACAAGCTGAGCTTGACAGCAGTGAATGAAATTGTGAAAACCTTGGTAATTATGAATAATTCTATCATGTTATATATCATTGGAAAGGTAATTTTAATGCAGATTGCAATAAAACAAACCAGAGTGTAATATCTTTATTCTATCAAAGGTTATGACGAAAAAACACAAAACAAAAATATAACTGTCATATAAAAATTGCGGTTTGTTAAAATCACAATTTGTAGGAATAATGCTGTCATGTTAAATATCGTTCAATGCAGAATTTCATGCAAAATGCAATGAAAGATACTGGAGTGTAATATTGCCATTCTATTAAAAGTTATGGCCAAAATCCCAATAAAACGAACATACAACTGTGACATCACTTCCTGTTGTGATGTCACTTCCAGGGCATCATTTTGCCCTCCCCAATGGGCTATACTTTAATTAGCTATGCCCCTCCTTTTGCGCACTCTTCTAGGAACGTGTGTGTGTGTGTGTGTGTGTGTGTGTCTGTGTGAACACTTTGGCTATACCTTTCCTTCCTCTCTCTCTCCATTCCCAAATCTTGATGCTTCTCCCTCTTCAATCTTGCAAATGGACATCTCTTCCCATCTGTCCCTTCAGCAAAAACCCTCTGGCCTCCTCTCTCCTTAACCACTACAATCTTACCCACTCCAGCTTTCCACTGGCTCACCTCCATCCCTTTTTCTGTGGCTAAAATCATTTTCCTCTCTTAATCGCATCAGATCCTGGTTGTTAAGCCCTGCTTTGGCTTCCTGTTTGCTCCCAGAACCAGCCCAAATGTGTGGCCCAATCTTTCCATGCCCTCCAAGGTCTTGCGCAACGGCATAGCTACCCAGGGGTTGAGCGGCAAGTACTGCAGGTGCTGCAATGTGTCCCATTAATGGCCTTTCCCACTCCGCCTCTGAGCCATTCCAGATGGCAACAGTAATGTGGGTCGCCAGGCAAAATGGCTCCAATGGTGAGTGGGAAGGGCAGCTTTTATGGCATTGCAGCGCCTCCAGTACTTAGCGGACTGCCCTCCTCTAGCTATGCCACTGGTCTCACCCAGTGATGTCATGCAGGGGGTACACGGGGGTATGCGAGTACTGGTTTCTAGGATTACAGCTGGCCCCACCCATTCACCCACCCACCCACTCATCGACTCCGCCCCCTGCAACGTTTGAATTTCCTGCACGTTTGAGTTGCCTGCACGTTCTCAGAGCCAGGAAGGCCGCAAGCGGAGCCTTGCCTTGCCTTGCCACTGAAAAATGAGCTGCTCTGGGGTTTTAACATGATGCCAGGCCTCCTTAACATGTTCTGGGGGTGCTGTGGAATACTGTTGCAACTGTTGGGTCAGTTTAAAATCGTCTGAGGCCTCAAAAAGGGCTTTTTCATGTCACTTCCTGCCACGACATCACTTCTGGCTTATGACGTCACTTCCAGTGGGCGGGTCCCGACACGTGCCAATCAAAAGTGAGTACCTGTTGTTAAATCATTTAGATGACACCACTGGTCTCACCCCTCCATCTCTCTCTTCATCCTTCACCTCTGTCACCCCAAGCCACCTGAGAGCCTCTTGCCCCCTTGAACGCTCTTCCCTTCTCTCTTGCTGTCTGCCCCTTATATCTGAACCTGCCTCCCCGATCACCTGAGAGATGCCCCATCAAATGTCTCCTCCAAACTCACCTTCTTTATGAAGCTTCTGCCACCAAACCCCTCTACCTTACAGCCCTTGAGCCTGAACACATCTTCACAAAAGAGCCTCGTTCCTCCCTCTCTCGCTGCCTTGAAGAATTTGCTGAGAGAAGTGGGGCAATGGCTCTCATCCTTGATCTCAATGGGACGGCCTGCGCTGGGAATATTTCATCTTGTTAGAACAAGCCTGTAAGGAGCATCAGTGGCTGACATGGTGTTAAAACATGACTTAGCACTCAACGACTGCTATGTAGAACATCATGTTGAGTTATGTTATATCCAGAGCTGAGTGGTGAACCTGAGGTGGAAAGGAATGGATGAGTGTTCAGTGCTCCATTTGGCAGAGTTAAGAGTTCACGAGTGCTAACATGCAACGGGTGATTTGCAGTTCTTAAAGGTGCTTACGAGGGGATGTGGTGGCACTGCAGGTTAAATTGCTGCTGCTGAGCTTGCTGATTGGAAGGTTGGCAGTTCAAGACCACGAGACTGAGTGAGCTCACGTCGCTTGTCCCAGCTCCTGCCAACCTAGCAGTTCGAAAGCACATAAAAATGCAAGTAGATAAATAGGTACCACTTTGGTGGGAAGGTAACGGCGTTCCGCGCACCTTGGCGTATAGTCATGCTGGCCACATGACCACGGAAATTTGCCCTTGGAGAAACACTGGCTCTTCGGGTTAGAAACGGAGATGAGCACCGCCCCCTACAGTCGGTCCCGACTAGACCATTTGGTCATGGGGAAACCTTTACCTTTTAAAGGTTCATGCTGGTGTAATAGAAAAGGTCTTGTGTGTCTACAGTGTATTCCCCTGCATTCTGTAGCACTTCCTGCCATGAAAAAGACTTTCACTTTCTGTGGAGGAGGCTATTAGGTTAGGGCTGTAGTGACCTCATCCTCGTGTGGTACAGAGTGGAAGGATGTAGTATTATAGTCAACTGCTCTCCCCACAACCTGAACTGGATCCTGCCAGAAGTTAGGGGCTCATTCACGCAGATAACCTTGAACAATTATGTCATTATAGGACATTGTTCCTGCTTGCAGGCGTCAGAGAGGAAGGCTTCGCCTACGAGCAGCCATCGGGATATTTATTGACCCAGGATTTGTGCAATCATATCAGTATTTGAAAGTTTGCATGCTGATTGCCTATTCAGTCAGTCCAAAGAGTCTAACCAGTTTAAAGCATACACACTGGAGGGGAAGAAGTACCACATTCAGAGTGAAAATTCAACATTTGAACTCAGAATTGAACCATTGAAAACCTTCATTGAAATGGCTGAACATTTTGAATATACATAATGTGTCTTTTTGACATTGAGTTCAATGAAATCCCACCTGGGACTGGGGAGAATTGAAAACTCACCTCTCCTGTGGGTTGTACACATGACTCTGTTTGCTGCAATTTGGTCAGCAAGATGTAATTTTGCTGCTCTGAACCGCTCGGTGTGCAAGACCTCCCCAAGCAAGCCCATCTCCACAGAGAAAGTAATATTGCGAGCAAGCAATGGAAGTCATGAACTTCCACGGGCAAAACTCTGCAGACTCACTTCTCTGCATTTTGTCTCCGTGGCTTCTATCATTTGAATGACCTACTCTCTCTGTGTGTGTTCTGTAGCATCCTTTTTATATTTCCTGTTATCTCATAAACCTCCAGTGAAACAGAGGTGGCTGGTACTTTCAATTCTGAGGAGTACAGCTAAGTTCCTTCCTGGCAATCCAACTGCAAATCAGACCTATGTTCAGGAAATAGAATCCTGTCGAGTTGCATTCAGAGGCAGATCTAAGGGAGGGCAAAGCTCTAAGTTTTGCAAGAAGCCTTACCTTGCAGTGGAAATCACTCCTCTCCTGCACCGTTTTAGCCAATCCTCACAGGGAACAGCAACATCTTGGCGTTGCTTACTGGCTACAGCAGCAAGGGAGAGGAGGGATTTACATGACAGGGTAAGGCTCCTTGCAACAGAGCTTTGCCCTCCCTGTAGATCCGCCTCTGGTTGCAATCTGCTTGGGTGGGGGGGAAACTCCAACCATGATCATTTGGATCGACCATTATTCTCTCAGCCAAGCTCCCCAGAAGTGCAGCAGAGCCAAAGGACCCTGGGATGCCACCACAGCATCTTGTGGCCTTGTGGCAACCGGTGTTTGCTCCTGTGCTTCAGAGATTTTAAAAAAGGCCGGACCAGTCGCCTCTCACATGTGGTAGGGTTTTCCGAGACATCTGCCCACAAAAATGCTACTTTGACTGCTGCTCCTGGAACTCAGTAGAGTTCAGACATATGCAGGTCAGAGAGTTGTATAAGTGCTTCTAGAAAGAAGAGGAGGTCCAATGCATGACAAGCATCCAGGAAGGAAGGAAGGAAGGAAGGAAGGAAGGAAGGAAGGAAGGAAGGAAGGAAGGAAAAGGAAGGAAAGGGGGGATTTGGGCACTATTTCTGACTTTTTGGCTTTTCCTTCTGCTTCTGTCTGTGGATGGACCAATGAAAAAAAGACAGACTGAGTAGAGGAATGTAAGAAGATCCCTGCTGGATCAGGCCAAAGGCCCGCCTAGTCCAGCTTCCTGTATCTCACATGCCTGCATCCTGTGGCCACTCCCTTGTATCTGACATTCTGAAGTAAATTTCTGAGGTAAATAACAACTTGCAACCCAATCTTGTCCTTAAGAACCTAAGAAGAACCCTGCTGGATCAGGCCAAAGGCCCATCTAGTCCAGCTTCCTGTATCTCACAGTGGCCCACCAGGTGCCTCAGTGAGCACACAAGACAACAAGATCCCTGCATCCTGTTCCCATGCCCTTGGACCTGGCATTCAGAAGTAGCCTACTACTAATGTAAGGAGATTGCACATCCCATCATGACCTATTGCCCATGATGGACTTTTCCTCCAGAAATCTATCCAATCCCTTTTGAAATGCACCGAGGCCAGATGCCATCACCACCTCCTGTGGCAAGGAGTTCCGCAGGTTTATTACCCACTAGGTAAAAAAAATATATATATTTCCTTTTATCTGTTCTAACTCTCCCAACACTCAATTTTAGTGGATGTCCCCAGGAAGAGGCTGTCCCCATGGTCTCTAGTTCTTTAATTGACACCCGTACTTTGACTCTTGACTGGGACAGATCCACATTCATAGGCACAGACTTATCCACAGTGTAAACAGAATGGCTCTGATGGTGAGTGGGAGGGGCTGCTTGCATGGAGCATTGCGGTGCCTGAAGTACTCACCATGTTCCTCCCTCTCTGGCTACGCTATCGGCAGCCCGGCTCGTATCAGTGTAGTTTGCTCCTCCAAGCAGCTCTTGGAGCTTCTTCTTCTGCAATATTCACAAAGAAAAATCAGGAGGAGGCATCAGGAGATCGAGATTATTGAGTCCTTTCCTCTTCAGCCTCTTATCACCGACTATCTTTGAAAGAGTTCTAATCATTTTGACATTTCCACGTTCACCCTTGTAGGCAACAGCCATGAGCGGCTCATTCACGCAGATAACCTTGAACAATTATGTCGTTATAGGACATTGTTCCTGCTTGCAGGCTTCGGAGAGGAAAGCTTCGCCTACGAGCGGCCATCAGGATATTTATTCTCATTGACACCATGGGTCCACTTCAGTGTCGATCTTATAAGCTCAGCCATAATTGCACTGCAAAGTCAGAAAAACAACTCACTTGGTCTCCAGTGTGTTATCTTAACTGCCTCTAGAGTGGAACGAGATGTGGAACTCTTTGCCCCAGGAGGTGGTGATGGGATCTGGTCTGGATGCCTTTAAGAGGGGATTGGATGGATTTCTGGAAGAGAAGTCCATTGTGGGCTATAGGCCATGATGGATTCTGTAACCGCCTTACATTAGTAGTAGGCTACTTCAGAGTACCGGGTGCAAGGGAGTGGCAACAGGATGCAAGCACAGCATGCAAGTGGCAACAGGATGCCTCCCTGGAGCACCTGGTGGGCCGCTGTGAGATACAGGAAGCTGGACTAGATGGGCCTTTGGCCTGATCCAGCAGGGCTCTTCTTATGTTCTTATGGGGTGTCAAGCCCATGTCTGGGGTGAGCAACTGGATCAGTCATTTGCAAATCAGTCATTTGCAAATCAGTCATTTGCCACCTGCCTTGGGAGCAAATAGCCACTTGGGGGCATCGAGAGCCAGGATGCTCTAGTGAAGTGTTTCTCATAAGAATCAATCAATCAATCAATCACTAGTATTTATATATCGCTTTTCAACACAAAGTTCACAAAGCGGTTTACAGACAAATAATAACATTAAAGTTAAATGGCTCCCTGTCCCAAAAGGGCTCACAATCTAAAAGAATGGAGAACACCACCAGCAACAGCCACGAGAAAGACACTGTGCTGGGGTGAAGAGGGACAATTGCTCTCCCCCTGCTAAATATAAGAGGACACCACTTGAAAAAGTGCCTCTTGCCCAGTTAGCAGGGGTTAAGAACATAACAAGAGCCCTGTTGGATCAGGCCAAAGGCCCATCTAGTCCAGTTTCCTGTATCTCAGAGTGGCCCACCAGATGCCTCAGAGAGCCCAGTAGACAACAAGATGCTAGCATCCTGTTGCCACTCCCTTGAACCTGGCATTCTGACGTAGCCTACTATTAATGTAAGGAGGTTGCCCAACCCATCATGGTCTACAGCCCATGATGGACTTTTCCTCCAGACATCTGTCCAGTCCCCTTTTAAAGGCATCTAGGCCAGATGCCATCACCACCTCCTGTGGCAAGGAGTTCCATAGCAAGGAGTTCCATTCTCAACCAGTGGTACTTGAGGGGATGTCTGGTGGCCCTTTGGCAGTTAGACTAGCCATCAACAAGCATTGAGGCCCTTACTGGTGTTGCCTCCCAATCGAGAAGTAATTGGTGCTGATAACATCTCCTGCTACTTCTAGTGTTATTTCCAATAGCTGGACCTTGAGAAGTGGTACAACAGGGGGACAAACACTTAGAAACACCAGCTTGGGAGTTGGACTGAGATCCAAGTTCAAATCCCTTCCCTGCCATGAAGCTTCCTGGGTGACTTTGGGCCAGTCACTCTGAGAGCGCAATTCTAACCTGGAGTTAGGATGGCACAGTTAGGCCAGCAAAGTTTGGCCGGCACAAGGGACACTGTAAGAGTCAGAGACGTGCGCCATCCTCCCTGACTCCAAGAGTGGTCCAAAGGCACTTTCTAGTGTCCCTTGTGCTGGCCAAACTTTGCTGGCCTAATTGTGCAAACCTAACTCCAGGTTAGGATTGCGCTCTCAGCCTCCTCACCTACCTCACAGGGTTGTTGTGAGGACACAAGAAGAGGAAGAACTATCAGGGATGGGAACTTGGCACCGCAGGAAGACTTGCGTTAAACCCTGAGTCTGCGTCCCCTAATGTTTGACTTGTATGCCTGTGGTGACTTGCCCCCAAAATTCCCAACTCGAGGCGTTTTGACTCGAGTCATTGGGAAGCAGGCACACCAGGATGCAGACCCAAAGGGACTGGGCGAGGCAGGAGTGGGTGGGACTGACAGTGTAAGGGGATCGAAGTGGCAAGCGGGAGCATTATCAGCCAATCCTTTGACGCTCTACTCAGAAGTGGTCCCATCGCAGCGTCCTGCTCCAAATGTGAAAAAAATGTGGGGGGGGAAATTTGGGGAGCGGGAAAATTGCAAGAAAACAGAGTTAATTTCCCCCCTCTCTGTGCACCAAAGTCCTGAACAGGATCAGGGCATGCACAGCTGTTCGTTTGTTTCCAGTGGAAATAACACCTCTTCAAGATCTGTTCACAGATTGAGAATGGGCACACTAATGAACAGTTGAACGAACATGACTCTTCCACCCCAACATCCATGCTTAGTGTGGGCTTGTATGGCCTGATCTTCCATCATTGGTCATCCAAATGTGGACAGACAGAGGTTTGGAAAGTGGATGCAATGAATCTACCATTGCATATGAATATGGGCGCTTTGAGGAAATGCTGCTTTTGTGTCCAAGAAGGGTGTAGAAATCATCTGGTGATTCTAACACTGCACCTCTGGATAGATTCCACTGCCCAGAAACGTCTGTTTGTTTTTCTAGTTATAGATGATCCGTGACTCCAGATGTATTTGCTTATAAACAAAACCACCCAATTAGCTGTGTGAAGTTGCCTAATTGGACCCAAGGGTTTCATTAGTCATCGTCGACAGTACCTATGAAATGAAAAGGGATTTGCAAAATTTAAAAAAAAAAGTTAAAGAATTAGCACCTGATAAAACATCTTGCAAATTACTGTATTTATATCCCTTGCACACACGGAGAGACTTTGTCTTTTCCTGAAGCAGTGCATTACAAGCCTTCTGTGCCCAGATAATGATGCTTCATACAAAAAACTCCTCTCAAGGTATGCAGGATTATTAAAGTGGAAATGGCAGCGGGGAAGATGAACGAGGACCTCTGTGTTGTGTGTGTCCTTGTGTGCCAACAAGCCGACAATCCTTTATTGCTATCTGTTCTAGGGAGGTGAAAACCGCAGGCCACGATTCTATCTAGTCCGGTGTCCTCTTTTCCACAATGGCTGGCCATGCTGACGGCGCAATCCCGGCAAGGTTATTGCGTCAATGCTACGTCTCTAGGGCCGAAACGGGGGCGTCAAGTGGCACCCCCACATTGGCGCTAGTGCTTTCAGGCCGACCCAACAAGGGCAAGCGTCCCTCGCGCCGACTGATTGCGGGACGAGGATTGGTGGCAGGAGGGACATTTTGGGCAGGGGGAGGGCGGGCTCTGGATTGGGTCGTAAGCACTGGTGTCATTCAAATGATTTAGGAACAGGAACTCACTTTTGATTGGCACTTGTCGGGAACCCGGAACCAGCCACGGAGCCCGTTCTGGTCCATTCCCCCTGAATGACATCACTGCCTTCGCCCCCCTAGGAATCCGGAGTTGCTCCCTTTAACCCTCTGAGTGCCGGCCAACCAAGAAGAAAAGCTCTTTGCAGAGGGATTGGGAGGGGGGAGGAGGAAGAGTGAAGTGGGCGGAGTCAGCCCTAATTTTAACAAGTGGAACTGAGTTCCCCCGCATTCCCCCTGCATGACATCACTGGTTGTAAGGTTGAATCCTAAGCCCGTCCAGGAGGCTGCGCGGCCCCGATTTGCCGCCCACCCACCAAACTGTACTGCCCATCCCTGCCTCTGTTATTCTCTGTACCGGAGTGATTCCAGAGGCAGGGGGCATGGAGAGGCTGCGCGGAGGGCACAGGGATACCTTTTGGCATTGCTCCGCCTCAGGCGCGATCAGAGCCTGTTCCGGCTCTGTGCCTCTGTGCTGAAGCTGTCATAGGTCTGCCCCCTTTGCTGATAGGTTTCCTGACTTCTGCTTTAAAGGATAGCAACCCAGTAAGGGAAGAAGGGACACTGCCAAATATCAGAACAAAAAGGAGAGGAGACCTAATTGATGCTGATTATCATTTGTTGCCCAGTGCTTTTAGAGAATTTGTTAAATGGAAATCTAATTAACTTCCTTCTAGAGAACGTAACATAAGAACATATGAAGAGCCCCGCTGGATCAGGCCAAAGGCCCATCTAGTCCAGTTTCCTGTATCTCAGAGTGGCCCACCAGATGCCTCAGAGAGCCAACAAGATGCTAGCATCCTGTTGCCACTCCCTTGAACCTGGCATTCTGACGTAGCCTACTATTAATGTAAGGAGGTTGCCCAACCCATCACGGTCTACAGCCCACGATAGACTTTTCCTCCAGACATCTGTCCAGTCCCCTTTTAAAGGCATCTAGGCCAGATGCCACCACCACCTCCTGTGGCAAGGAGTTCCATAGGTTAATTACCCACTGGGTAAAAAAGCATTTCCTTTTATCTGTTTTAACTGTCCCAATACTCAATTTCAGTGGATGTTCCCTGGTTCTGGTATTATGAGAGAGGGAAAAGAACATTCCTCTATCAACTCTATCCCTTCTGTGCATAATTTTGTATGTCTCAATCACGTCCCCTCTATCACAATACCCGGGAGCCCGTCCCTTCCAGTCTGCCTCAGGGGTCATGGGATGATGTCCTCTCCTGGCCACCAGCAACCTCCAGTGGCCCAGGAGGCATTACGTTAGCCCAACCAATAGTGTAGCCCAGTGTGAGGACTGGATTCAGCTAACCCCCGCTCCCAGCACATGAAGCCCACCATGGAGTAAAATATAATGATTTATTAAAACTACAGGGTACAGCATAGAGGCTTAATTAGGCCTTTCAAAACAGATCAAAGTATGGCATAACTACATGATGCTTAATGCAAAATAAGAAAGCACCAATCTTCTAGTCTAATTACATTCTACCTATCACTCATCCTGCAGAGGACAGAACCAGGTGTGATGAGGGCAAGATGGTCTCTCCCCCCAAGACTCAAAAGTCTCACTCTTTGTTCTTACTTCCCCCCACGCTTTCCCAGCCCCCCCTGTCAGCCAGAGGCAAAACAGCTCCTGGTATAGAGAAGATATTCTTGGGAGGTTTTCCTGCTAGTGGCCCTTCTATCTTGCCCCAGCCATTGAGCCAGACACAACAGCCTCCAGGGGAAAACTCTCTCACTGCCAGTGGCGCAGAGGGGGGTGGGGAAAGACAGGCACAGGCCTCAAAATGGAACTGAGCCAGGCCCGTTTCCCTGCTATTCACGACACCGCCTCATGCGCCTTTTTTTCCAGACTTACGAGCCCCAAACGCTGCAGCCTTTCTTCATAAGGGAGGTGCCCCCGCCCCGTAATCATTTTCATCGCTCTCTTTGGCACTTTTTCCAGCTCCATTATGTCCTTTTTGAGATGCGGTGACCAGAACTGTATGCAATACTCTAGATGTGGCCTTACCATTGAGGAGGAGACTAGAAGTGCTTTCCATCCCATCTCAAACACACCAATGATTCTGAGATGGTGTGGAAGATGAAGAATGAAACTCTCTGACACACACTGGGCAATGAATGATCTTCCCTGCACCTTGAAGAATCCCCTGCTTTTGCCCCTTGCAAGGAGAGAGTGAGCACTTTGGAACAAACCTCATGCCTCAATATTCATGTTTGGGGTAGAGCAACGTGCTAATGTGGCTTGTGATTGCGATTGTGCGAGCATGTGTCCTGCCTGCCATTGGTATGGCGGTCAAGTGTCTCTTTTGATTTCCATCAGCGCGCCCGAAGTAAATGAAACCAAGTTCAAAGTTGCTGGGGCAAATTAAAAGTCCTTCTAAGGTTGTGAATTCAATTTCAAGGGGCTCCCCAAAGGAATCTGATTCTCAAATTTCCTTCTCGGCTTGGAAAAGCATTGTTGTTTTGTTTAGGGCACTGTTTGTACATCAAGAGGGATGCAAAGTGCTCAGGGACTGCAAGGCAATGGAGCAAACATCACTGGGAGTGCTGATCATGGTTGTTTCAGAGGACATTGAAGTCATGCCCCAGGGTGGCTCACTGTCACAGGAAGGCCTGGCACCTTTGATTAGGCCTAGTAGCTACATTTTACAGAAGGTTTACGAGGAATTGAGGAAGGACTGAAGGGCCATCACCAGCGTCGGCATTCAGCTGGTATGCTGGGCAGGAGGAACGGGTGAGCGGCAGCTCGCCCGTAGCGTCCCGGTTCGTTTCGCCATCTTCCCCGTCCCCGCAGGGGTGGGGAAGATGGCGAAACAAACCTGGACACTACGGGCGAGCTGCCGCTCACCCGTTCCTCCCGCCCAGCGTACCGGCTGAATGCCAACGCAGGCCATCAACCTTCGCTCTGCTGCCTACTAACAGACCAAGGTCTCACTAATATGGCAAACCTCTGCCTGGAGTGTACCACTTGAGGCTGTATCTGGGGGCCACATGGTGGACTGTTCCTTCACACAGAAAATCACTCTACATAGGAACTAACCTGGAAGAAAATTAGGCTCTAGTCTAGCCTCCCAATCCTAACCCAGCTCCTGTAGGAGTAGTGGTACCAAAATGGCTGCCTCTGAATTCTGTGGCAGCCCAGCAGCTGTTCATCCCTTTCCCTGAGGGAAATCCCGGCTGCTTAAACTGGGCCTTCTCAGTTCTCTGCTGGCTATTTTGCTGGTGGTGAAATCAAAACCCCAAATCGGGGCTGCGCAACCTGGGGATGGAGGCTTGGATGCGGCCTAACAGCCACATCCAGCGGCGTCATGCAGCCGGAACGCTGGGCGGGAGGAATGGGTGAGCGGCAGCCTGCCCGTTGCGTTCCGCTCCGTCTCGCCGTCTTCCCCGCCCCCGCGAAACGGAGCGGAACGCAACGGGCGGGCTGCCGCTCACCCGTTCCTCTCGCCCAGCGTTCCGGCTGAATGACGCTGCTGGCTACAGCCCAAGGGTGCATCTAGGACTGTGTCCCTCGTTGCATCTCTAGGGAATGGAGGGTGAATGTTGCAGAGCACTTTGTGGCTCCAGGCCTTCTGCCTATTCTACCCACCACAATGCCTAATGCAGCAATTTTCAACCAGTGTGCCACAGCACATTGATGTACCGTGAATGGGCCACAGGTCTGGTGCAGGCATTTGAGGGAGGCTGATGTATTAGTTGGGCCACTGGGGATGTGAGCAACATGGGGTGCCTTGTCAATTTTCAAAACAACAACAACAATGCTGTGTTTTGAACAATCTTAGCACGTTGTCAGTGTGCCATGAAAGGAAAAGGATGAAAATTGCTAGTCTTTCTACCACCACTTTCTACCACCAGCACTTTCTACCACCACTATGTTCATCATTTTACATGCACATTAAACATTCTCCCATCTATGGTGGGGTGGGCAGGGTGAAAATAAAGCCCCACCAGTCTTTCAATCATGGGTCATGTCAATAGCACCTTGAAGAGCATCTTGGTCATCCATTAAACTGGTGGTCTCTCATTCAATAAATTCTTCAAGTTAATTAAGCCATCAATTTTCAGTGTGGCCTGTCCCTGGCTGCCCTTGTGATTTCCGAAGTGAAAAACCTCTTTGCGGGGTCGAAGAATAATAGTGTTAACAATTCCTGAATATTCCTAGATAAGGGAGATTATCATGTCGTTCTGATTCGTAAGGTGTCCTTTACCTTATCATTTTCCACCCATGGTCCTTTCCTTTGTGCATATAATCTGTCTTCTCGAAAAGATTCTAGAGTGTTTTATCAACTTACACGTTGTACAGCAATCCATTTGTCTACCATAGAACACTGTCACTTGTGGGATGAATCACGGCAATTCTTTGAACAAGGCTACAAAAACTGCTGGCAAGAGATGGTTTGCTTGAGCAATTGCTCTCTAGGCCAGTACATTTAAGAATTTGCTTATCTTTCGGCTGGATTCATTCCAAAGACCCAAGGCCAGGAGGAATGACAAGAAGACAGGCAATGGCTAGTAAGTGCCCCAGAAATTGCTTGATCCAACAAAGTGCCTGTCATTGCTTCTCAAGCAACTAAAGGTGGATGCTGCACACATGCATGTGTATTGATGACTACAACATGAAGTGCGGCCTTGCATTTGTGAATGGACCAATACAGATTGAATATCACCGAGATAACTTTCAAACCGTCTCACTTACACTGCTTTCCAATGGAATCTGTCCACACATTCAACTGTCATTTTTCCAGTGAAGATTTGGCCAGCCACGTCCTTCCCAGTCTCCAAGAGGCCACTGCACAGTGAAGATGGGCCATATGGGAGCTCCCCATGGTTTTGGGATGGCTTCAGGCCTTAAACAAAGCTGTGTATTTGCTGCCTCAGACTTCTGCACCACGTTGGCCCAAAGCTCCCCCAAGGACACATTGAGGGCTGCAAATGATACAAATAAGCTGATGTTCATTCATTTTCTTATGCTGCTCACCGTAATCTGCTCTTCCCTGCTGTACTGGAAAAGGCAGGAGATATCCCGAGGAGATAGGGGATGGTATCAGCAGTGGCCCCTTGTCCCAGATTAGCCAGGAAGTACGGGGTTAATCCCAGAGCTTCTGCAAGCCCCAGGAACACAGCTGCAGGCTGATGAGGGCCCTGGCTAGGAAGGGTGATTAGCACAGGGGCAGATGGGAGTGGCTGATGGTAAAGCCTGCCCAGCAACAGGCACCGATTGGCCTGCCTCAGTATAAAGTGGGAGGCAGGAGCTGCAGTAAGGGAGCTGGGCACCAGGTAAGTGCTAGATGGATTGTTAAAGGAAGCATGATTAGCACCAGGTAGGTGCTGGACAGAAGCAGCAGGTAGGTGCTGGATGGATGGACTGATGCTAAAGGACTAGATAAGGTAAGGTTGTTGTGGGAAACCATTGGCTGCCACGCCCCTGGAGCCACTGAGTGGAGGAGGCAGGTGTGGCTTAGGCAAGCTGACTGCCTATTGTTAGGTGGTGGGAGTTGTTGGTGCCAAGTTAGGGTATTTTGAGCTAATCCGGTGATGAGGGCAGTCCGGAGGAGGCTGGCCAGCCGGTGATCCCAAGCAAAGCTGCTGGAAGAGAGGAGGCCCAGTAGATGAATGAACCCCCTCCCTCTTGCCTACCTCTGAGGCTGCTCTAGAGGAGAAACTAGTTAGCCTAGTGTGAGCATCAGGGCCCTTGGGGTGGCCCAGCAGGGAGTTTCTGGCAGAACACCTGCTCAAGGAAGGTGCACTGACCCTGACTTCTGTAAATCCTCATCAGCTCTTCATTTCCACTCGTTGCCTTCACATATACAGTATATGGTCCAATCTAACAACTTCAATAGTACAAAGAGCAACTGCCTCATCCTGTCCCCAGCCACACTGAAGCATTCCATAGCATTGTTCTCTTACCTTTGCATAGCCCCTTATGGCTTTCCTTGGAACTATGCCAGATATATGGCTAGCATAGGTTAGAGGAGAGTTGGGAGATGGGGTGAGCTAACAAAATGGGGAATAAGATACAGCATCTATGACCGCCACTTGATTCATCCCTTCCCTTCCTGCCATGCTCACTCTTCCTCCCTCAAAATGCCCCATTCCTCCCCCTCCTTGCCCTCTTCCCACACCTGCTGCCAACATACATCTTCTAGCAGTGGCTGGGTTCTCCATTGAACTGAGCCCTTTGACCATCTGTGCCCAGACAATTATACATTTATCTTCTCATTCTTAAGGAATCAAGTCTTACTTTCTTTTTCTTAAGTGAAAAGAAGCTGGAATCATCCAAACGTTGAATGGTGTACTTGGTGTGAACTTCTGCAACGACTTGTGTGACTGTGTAATCACCGAAAAGCCATAAATATAAGAAGCTATAGGAAGATAGCATAAGAACAACGTTTAGGTGAACCTAGGTATCCATCTGGCCCAGAATTGTGTTTCCAACACTGGTGAAGCAGATGCTTCTGGAAAGTCCACCAGCAGGGCTTGAGGTAAGAGTTTCCCCTATTCTCCAGCTACTGGCCTTCAGAGAAAGACTAGCTTTGAACCTGGAAGTTCCATGGTTCACTACCTTGTTTTGAAGCCATCTCATTATGTTGCTCATCTTCTGGCAGCAAATGTCACACACTAATTATGTGTCATTAAGAGGGTAATTAATAATGAAGACGTTAATTTTGCGCGAGCCTCAGATGAGGCTTCAGCCTTCATTTCCCTGAAGTCAACTGTTCTGTCCCTCATCCTCTGTCTCTTCTTCCTCCCAACAGACGCCAAATGTCCCCATTTCTCATTCGCTTTCCGTTCATCAAGGAACCTTGTTAGAATTCCTGCAGACAACTAGATTGAGGGCAGAAAGTCCTTCGCAACCCCAAAACGCTATGAATCGGAGGCAACCTAAACAGAAAGAGGAACTGTCCATCAAGGGTCCTAATGAGAACTTGATCAAGTGCTCTGTGTGCCTCTAGTCCACTAATGAGGCTATCTGCATTCACACTTGTTTGACAGAGGGAAGCTGGTTTTCCACGAGATGCAGAGAAGGACAGGGAAGTCAAAGCAATCAATGAGATAATTGTATTCTGTGGTCAGTGTGCGTTTCCCCCCCCCAATCAGCATAACGTTGATCCCTCATGTTGATTTCAAATTGCTTCCATTTTCCGGGCTACTTGTGCCTTTTAACTCAAACATGGGTTTGGAATCCCAGCTTTGGGTTAAATTCTCAGCCAGGAATTGCCAAACTGCGACCTACGGGCTGGATCCAGCATCCACCCAGCCCTTTCCCAGTGTTAACACCTCTTACCGTTCTGCCAGGGATGCTTCTGGAGACCCTGACTGCAGCATCCAGGGGTCCTCGACGCTGGCCGCTTCTGTGTGGACCTCCATGCACAAGGCATGGTGGGACAGCAGACCCCAGATGCAGCTCACTGCCAAGACCCTTGGGGGCTGCGGTGCCAAATTCCCTTTCTGCAATCTTCAACCCACAGTAATTAGCTTCATAGCATCCTAAACCACCCAAGTCTTACGCAAGACACACCACCAAACCCTGCCACCAAACAAAGGCAAAATGCAGTCAGCTTGCCTGCTCAGCCACACCAGCCCTCCTTCCACCTCCACAGGCGTGGCAGCCACACACTAATTCTCCACAGTTTTCCAATAGCAACCTTAGTTCCAACCATAATCATACTCCCAGCAGCCTCAAGTATCCTTCATCCAATCCCATCCATCACCAGAGGCGGATCTAAGGGGGGGCACATCTGTAAGTTTTGCAAGAAGCCTTACCCTGTCATGTAAATCCCTCCTCTCCCTTGCTGCTGTAGCCAGTAAGCAATGCCAAGATGCTGCTGTTCCCTGTGAGGATTGGCTAGAACAGTGCAGGAGAGGAGTGTTTTCCACTGCAAGGTAAGGCTTCTTGCAAAACTTACAGATTTCCCCCCCCCTTAGATCCGCCTCTGTCCATCACACTTTTCAAACTCCTCCTTCCACTCTTCTCTCCAAACAATCCTCTTTCTACACCTCTACACCCACACCACTGCTCTTCCCAGGAGCTACTTTTATGCCCAGGGCCCTTGTTATCTCCAATCGGCTGCAGCTGTGAACTAGCTGCAGGCAAAGGCTCTGGGGTTAACCCCGTATTTCCTGGCACATATGGACAAGGGGCCACTGCTGATCCCATTCCCTATCTCCTTGGGGTAATTTCCGCATTTTCCATTGCAGGGGCTATAGTCATGATCTTCAAAAGTGCACCTGGTGGAACGGAACGTGCTGCTCGCACCAGGGACATTTTTCTCCCCTGCAGTGGTCTCCAGTTTGGAGACCGCAGTTCTAAGCCATCGGCATATACTGAAGGCCTAGGACTGATCTCTAGGCCTCTCCCTTTAACAGTGCAAGGCACTGTCTTGGACTCCAAAACACCATGAAAACATTCATACCAACCATAAAGAGAAAGGCATTGGAACCTTAATGGCCCAGTCCTGTTCAGGCATGCCATGGGCCGCTGGTGTGGCAGCCTCTCCACTCTTGTGCAGAGTACTTCAGTACCGCTGATGCAAGGCCCAGAAGAACGTGTGCCACTGAGAGCAGCCTTCAGATTGTCCATTGGTGGACTCCCGCCAGCTGAGAGGTAACTTTGTGGGCACTTCAAGGGCATTGGCAGATGATGAATCATATACCCTATCCCAGCCTGGACATGCCCCTAGGGGGCTCCACAGAACCCCACCTGCAAAAGGGATGGCATAGCTTGTCCCACAGGGGACCAGGCTGCTTGCAAAACTTAGTGCTGTGATCCCCCTCTAGGTATGCTATGGGCATGCACAGAGGCGGAGGGAGGGAGGGCAAAGCTCTAACTTTTGCAAGAAGCCTTACCCTGTCATGTAAATCCCTCCTCTCCCTTGCTGCTGTAGCCAGTGAGCAACACCAAGATGTTGCTGTTCCCTGTGAGGATTGGCTAAAACGGTGCAGGAGAGGAGTGATTTCCACTGCAAGGTAAGGCTTCTTGCAAAACCTAGAGCTTTGCCCTCCCTTAGGCCTGCCTCTGGGCATGCATCGAGTCCTCTCCCCTCATTTTGCAGCCTTCATGCCCCTTTCCTCTCCTACAGAGCTGGTGCAGGTTCGAGGTGACCTGTTAAGAGCAGGAGGCTTATGGGTTGGTGAGACTAATTTTTTTCCTCTCCAGAGCATCCCAGTCTGCCACTTTCCTGGTTCCAGCATGCTCCTTTTCAGTGTGGCTGCACCAACTTTGTGGCTGCTCTAAATCTCTTTTTTTAAATAACCCCCCCTTCTGATTTCTACTCTGGAATTGAATCAAAAAGGAAAACATCAGCAGTCCAACCTGAGTTTGCTACGTTCATTAGCTTTGCTTTGTTGTGATTGCGTAGTTCCTCCATTTCAGTGGCTATCACCTGGACACACTAAAATAGGCTTGTTTTCATTCAAGCAACACCCCTGTCACTTTTGATGGAGATTAACTTGGATTCTCTGCTTTCCTCTGCTCCAATGTTTCATTGATTTATATTTTGATTGATACTTGCTTGATTGCCTTTCAACAGGGGTTGGAAACACGACAACATGAAGAGGCAGAGATTGAGGAGAATATATTTCATTATTTAGACTAATCCATTTCATCTGGCTTGCACGAAAACGTTGCTTCACTTTTTATTTGGAAAGCCTAGATTTCCTTTGACTTCCTATTTTGCAGCTAAGCCCCACTCCTAACTGAATTGTATTACAGTATGTCACACTTCTCATTCTTGCATTTGTCCAACTAGTGATCTGAGCTATTATTAATGGTGTTTTGCTTGCCGTTCATATAAACACTGTAGCTGTTTTCATGTTAAATAATTCTAAAGTCAATTCTGCTTGAGACTTCCTGAAGATGTGTTTACTTTCCATCACTGTTTGTGGACTTTGAAACGGTACATGGAATTTGCGTGGAAATTCACTGTTGAACGCACACACAGTCCAGAATCCTCAGCTGGAGTTAGGCTGGCAAAGTTAGGCCAACAAAGTTTGGCTGGCACAATGGACACTGTAAAGTTCATTTGGACCACTCTCGGAGTCAGAGGGCAGAACACAGACATGCACCATCATCCGTGACTTCGAGAGTGCTCTAAATACACTTTACGGTGTCCCATGTGCCAGCCAAACTTTGCTGGCCTAACTTTGCCAGCCTAACTCCAGGTTAGGACTGCACCCTAAGTTAGAATCACACTTGGTCAGAGTGGCCATTCCAGCTGTATCTACATATGGCACAATTCTAATCTGGAGTGAGGCTGGCACATTTAGGCCAGCAAAGTTTGGCCAGGACAAGGAGCACTGCAAAGTTCGTTTGGACCACTCTCAGAGTCAGGGAGGATGGCACACATCTCTGCATTGGCCTCTCTGACTCTGAGAGCGCAATCCTAAACTGGAGTTAAGTCAGCATAAGCTAAGCCAGCAAAGTTTGGCCAGCACAAGGGCCACCATACTGCGTGTTTGTACTACTCTCAGAGTCAGGGGGGAGGGTTCACGTCTGTGTGCTGGCCTCTCTGACTCTGAGAGCGGTCCAAACATACTTTATGGTGTGCCGGCCAAACTCTGCTGGCTTCGCTTATGCTGGCCTAACTCAGTTTAGGATTGCGCCCTGAGAGTGGTCCAAACATACTTTACTGAGCCCCTTATGCCGGCCAAAATTTGCTGGCCTAACTGTGCCAGCCTCACTCCAGGTTAGGATTGCGCTCACAAACACATTTCCTCCAGCAGATTCCCCCCCCCACATCCTTTCAATGAAGAAACAATGAAGACAAAAGGATATCTGAGCAAATTCAGAATCTTTTGCCCATCCCTGAACATCAGGGAGTAGGAGGCCAGGTTTTCTTTTTCCTTGTTGCTCAGACGTCATGGCTTCCAGGCATGTTTGAAAAATTGAGGCTCAACGTTAACCACTGTCTGGGTTGTACTCCAGAACAGTCAGACAAAAGTGGTGAAGGAAGTGTTGGCGATGCATAACCCCCAGATCTGATCCCCTTCGGGCCTGACGAGTTTTATTGCTGAGAGAGGATGTGCAACCAGGATGTATTTACGGTCTGATCTTAAAAGGCAGCCTTGCTGCAGACAGCAAATTATTAACATTGTTGGAAGGACCAAGGGGAAGATTGGCTTCCCTTGAAATAATGTGCACACTAAAGTCGGCAATCTTCCCCAGCCTGTAATTAACTAGGTGATGTTATCGCTGTGGTAATGTATCTCTAATTTACACCTCTTTTATCCTAATGAACCAATCATGTAGTTCAGTGCAAGATGAAGAGATCTAATAAGGGAGGCTGATCTCCTTTCGTCCCAGATGGGAAAACAAACTCAGCAACAAATTTTGAAGAAGGCGGCCGTGGAAACTTCTATGAAGGTTATGCAGAAGTTTATGTAAAGGAGATTGGGGCCCAATCCTAGCCAACCTTCCAGCACCAATGCAGCTGCAATGCAGAGCCAAGGTAAGGGAACAAACATCCCCTTACATTGAAGAAGCCCCCATGACTGCCTCCCCACACACACACACACACACACACACACACACACACACACACAGTGTAGGATACAGTGTATGCCTTTGGCATCTCTGCACCATCACTGGAAAACTGGATAGGATGTCACCAGGCATTTACTGCACCAATTTTCAACTGATGCACTCCTGCACCCTTTTGTACCATGAAAGGTCTTCAGCTGTGCTACAGGAGTTTGGAGCATAGAAAATCGCCACCAATGCATCTAAAAATGTTGTGGCTCTCAATTAAATGTGCCATTTGTAGATCTGGCGCTTGCCTGTGTGGAGATATGGGAGAAAAAAATCCATATTTTGCAGGGTGTTTTTTTTTTTTTTCAGACTGACTTCTTGTGTTTTCAGGTTTCCAAGCAACACATAAGAAAAATCCACGAGCCCCTCAAATCCACCTAAAATCAAAGAGTAAGATTGTCACTGAATGTTTGCCCCAAATGAAAGCAGAAGGAAATTTCCTCATTGGGGCACCTGAGAAATTTTGAGGGAAATGAAACAAGTTTGAAAAGGGGAAAAAACACCACTAGTGGGGCTTTTGTGGAGTAGAAAGCATTAGTGGTTCTGTTTGTACGTAGACACACATTGTATGTTGCTTTAAAAAAAAAGTGACCATGAAGGTTCTCATCTGGCAAAGCAGTTGTAACATTTTCAGGAAAGCAAATGAGATAATATAGTTCTGAGGTTGAAAAACAGACGGCATTACTTCAGATTCCTGGCTGCAGGTCAGGTATCACATTTTAGTTAGCGATTTTCAACCTTTTCTTCTCACAGCCCACTGACCTCTATGGTCTTTTCTATGGTCTCCGCCTCTTGTGATGTCATTTCCAGTTTCTGAGAGATGCTTCGGGGTTTTGTGGCTCTGTTTGTAGGGCAACTGCCTGCCCATCCCATCCAACTGGGGGGTGGATAGAGTGGATAGAAGGAGGTTCTTTTCTGTCTCTCACAACACCAAAACCAGGGGACATCCACGAAAATTGGGAGAGTTAGAACGGATAAAAGGAAATACTCTTTTACCCAGCTGCTAATTAATCTGTGGAACTCCTTGCCACAGGAGGTGGTGATGGCATCTGGCCTAGGTGCCTTTAAAAGGGGACTGGACTGGAGGAAAAGTCCATCGTGGGCTATAGGACATGATGGGTTGTGCAACCTCCTTACATTAGTAGTAGGCTACTTTAGGATGCCAGGTGCAAGGTAGTGGCAACAGGATGCAGGCATCTTGTTGTCTCATGTGTTCCATGAGGCACCTGGTGGGCCACTGTGAGATACAGGAAGCTGGACTAGATGGGCCTTTGGCCTGATCCAGCAGGGCTCTTCTTATGTTCTTTTGTTCTTATGTCTGCAGTAATCAATGGTATCAATCAACAGTAATGAATTGTCTGTCCCTTTTCCTCTGCTAGCTCTGCTGGAAGAGGATCAGACAATTCATTACTACAGTCAGTTGCCCTAAAAAGAGAGCTGCAGAACCTTTCCAGCCATTTTCAACTGCTGTGCTCTAATCTCCCGTGACACACCTGTGGGTCTTTTGCATTACACCAATGTGCCATGGCACACTGGTTGAAAATTGCTGTTTCAGATTGTTCCCACTGTCTAGTGGAACTTGTCTAAGCTGCCACATCCTGTCCAAAACTATCTTATCTCTTTGTGAAATGCTGGCACAATCTTAAGAGTTCCCTGCATCCTAGACCAAAACAAGTCATCCCAGCTATTAATGCCCATCAGTCGATGCTCTTTCCCACCAAGATTGCTTTTTGTGGCATTTTATCCATGTGCACATGGGCATCAGTAATCTGGAAATGGAAGGGGTACATGGCCCGAAGGAACAGAAAGAAGTGGAATTAGTAGTCAAAGATGAACACAAGACTGCTCTGTATGACATTCAGAGCACAATCCTAACCTGGAGTTAGGCCAGCACATTTAGGCTAGCAAAATTTGGCTGGCACAAGGGTCCCCATAAAGCATGTTTGGACCCCTCTTGGAGGATGGTGCACATCTGTGTGCTGGCCTTTCTGACTCCAAGAGTGGTCCAGACATACTTTACGGTGTCCCTTGTGCTAGCCAAACATGGCCGGCCTAACTCCAGGTTAGGATTGCACCCTCAGCAATGCATATAGGAAAAATGTAGGACTCCCAAGGCATCAGTTTCACTTCAGAAATAAAACGAGAACTTCAAAACATGGGGAGAAAGTTGGATGAACTTCAGAAGCATCCATGCGTTCTACAGCGGTAATGTACCCTGCCAAAAAGTTGAGCATGTCTCTCCTATTCTTATTATAGCATGATTACATATTTTAATCGTAACTCAACATAATGCGTGAGAAAATTGCTGTCCTTTCAGCACCATCATGTTGTGTACACTCCCGACCACGGCACAACATTTATTACTCTCGGAACCTGATAAATGGGCAATGCCTGTTGGATGCGACTGGAGCGTGGCTTTGGAGTGAGTTGGATGTTTTACTACCCGACTTCGGAATGGATTAGGCTCAGAGGATTTCAGTGCCCTGCACAGCTTTCTGTGTGATAAAATTTGCTTTCAGATGGTCTTCCTCAGCAGTTGGCTGCCCTTGGCTGTAACGCTCTTGCCCTCTTCAAAGGTTCTCTCCAGATGGTAATCTCTAAATCTCGGGTCTCAGACTTTGCACGCAGTGACCAATTTGTGGAAATCTCAAGCGCATCCAGCACTTTAATGACAGTATCAGACACCATGGTTCTAGGCAGACATGTCATGTAGCAGGTACTTCCCTGCTCCCACCAGAGACACAGCTGACTTCAGCACACTCCTCCTCCCACGAGGCAGCTGGAACTCAGCTTTTAATCAGCCGCAGTTTGCAAGGTCTGCCGCTCACAGAGACTTCCGGCTGTCCCGAACTGGCGACCTTCAGATCTTCAGCTCTTATCTTCAGGCAAACGGAGGCAATAACCCTCTCGGCTAAATCTTCTGCCCAATTGGAAGTTGGAGTTAGGCAATCCAATCCGACCTAAATCCCCACATGGCAATGCAGTGGTATGAGTGTGGCTTCCGCCGCATCCCATGGGGGATTTTTAGTTGCTGGAGGTCTCATCAGGATAAGGAGGCATTTGCCCCAGCAGCCCTATGGGTCTATTCTATGGGTCTTCATAGACCCATGCAGGTGGATCAGGCCTGAGAAGGAAGTCTGGATTTGTGCCCCCACTGCTGAACCTGCCCACTTCCGATTCCACTCTCCCCTTTCCCTGTTCTACCCCCTGCACCAGGTTTACCTGCCCAAGCAGTCCTCCTGATGACTGCTGCTGTGGCTTTCCCCAGGGCAAGAGCATACACTGGGAGGAGGAGACACCCAGACTGCAAAATTCCCTTGCAGGATACAGCACAAGCTGTGCTGGCCCTTTGCATGTCCGCTTTTGCTTCTGCTTGCTTTATAATGACATTGACACCGTGAACTGTCTATTGACTTGTTCCCCTTGACTACATTTCTGTTTCCCTGTAGTGTCTTCCTACATAGCAATATTTTTAAGGTCCTCCAATTCCAGGGAATGTATCATCCTTATTGGCTTCCTGTCCAATTCCACATTGATTTCAAAGCCATACTTTTTAAGCATGTCTCACTTACCTGGCCTCTTAGCTTGACACTTGAGAAGCAGAAAACTGAGGTGCAATGGAGACTCTTTGATTATTATACAAGCATCTTTCTGGTTTTTATCCAAACCCCTTTCAGAGTGCAATCAAGTGAACTGGGCCTCAGTATATCTGGCACCAAAGAAAATCCTTTCTGAAGAGCAAAGTATGCACCGTGGTGACTGATCTGTGTCTTCAAAACTGGAGCTGTCTCCAGCGTACTAATAAAAGGGTGGGAGAATCAGATTCAGCGATCCAAAGGAAAGCATATGGGGAGCATGTACTAACCTGATCTGATCTGCAAGCCTGCATCCATAGGTGTAGGTGTACATAGGTGTACATGTACCTCCATGTACAAGAGGAGTGCAGCTTGCTGGGGAAGCAGACTCTGGAGACGTTTGGCCATGAAGCCCCCCGGGAGAAGTCGTAGAGGTCTTTCAGAACTTCCCCAACAGAATGCGAGCCAGGGAAGGAAAAAGGGGGCACCGGATCCAGCCCAGGGGCTGGAGTTTGGAGCCCCCTTGGTTAAAATAAAACACTTCCATACAATTTAAAGCACGGACATCTCTGATGGTAGAATAGGAACAGGGAGGCATAAAGGTATCCATTTACATGGGTATATTGAGAGATCATGGCACGGTGATGCGGTTGGCAGAGTCAACGGAAGTAGCTTTTGTTGTTTGGAAGGTCAGGAGAGAATGAAAAAGGAAGGAAGGAAGGAAGGAAGGAAGGAAGGAAGGAAGGAAGGAAGGAAGGACTGTTGCTGGTTGCTAGTGGCTGTTGCTGGTCTAGTGGCTGTTGCTGGCGGTCTGCCTTTTTTAGATTGTGAGCCCTTTTGGGACAGGGAGCCATTTAACTTTATTATTACTATTTGCCTGTAAACCGCTTTGTGAACTTTGTGTTGAAAAGCGGTATATAAATACCTGTTGATTGATTGATTGATTGATTGATTGATTGATTGATTGAAGGAAAGGGACACATCTCCAGAGGTCCCAGAGAACAAAAGTAAAGGTCTGAGACAGGTGACCTCTGAATCATCTGCTTCCTGGACATCTCTGGGAGATCCTCCTGTGAAGCCCTTCTGTGGATTTCCTAATCCAAGGAAATAAGCATCCATGGGTGTGTGTGTGTGTCATGGAACAGATCCCCCATGGATACCAAGGGCCCACTGAATATATACAAAGTGTACCGGCTGTTGGTGAAGGTGGTTGTGGAGATGGCTCCAGTTCCAAGCCCTCTAAGGTGGAACTGCAAGTTCGGAGGGAGCACAATGAAGCTTCCTCCTTCTGATGCCTTGGGTGGACAGGTTAAAAGGAGGAACTGAAGCTGAAGTCCCCACACCCAACGGAAAGCTGAAGAGTAAACTTGGATCTTGGAAGGAGGGCAAAAAAAAACCCGCTGAAAAACTAAAAGAAGAGTGTAAGGTTCACCTTAGAACTGATTGAAAAAGTGCATTTTGGAGCCTGAAGGACTGAGTTTTGCTGGTGCTTTCATTTTCTGTCTGAGAGGCCATAAAGCATTCGGAGGAATATAAATTCCAGGAACCGTGTTTGTAGTGCTGCTGCATTTAATAGTTTGTCAGCATTTCCCATATTTTCAAGAGGTTTATAACACGGCCATAAAAATTCAGTGAAAGATAGAACTTGGTAAGACTTGATAAGTACTCTTGTGTGCCTTTGCCAGTGTCAGGATTCTCCCTCCCCACCTTCCCCAGGCCTTTTAACAATGTTCTTCTACAGGACACGAAAGCCACATGCTTGCAGAATTGGCTAACAGATAGCCGGTAATTCAGAGTAATCACATTAATGCGGAATTGTTGAGCACACAAATAGCTAGAAGTTTTTGGAAGAGAAAGTCCATCGGATCTGCAATCAGGCCAGCTCTGGGGTGGAGAGGGGGAGCAAATCCAGACATAGACCTGGGGAATTTTTTATTCAGAAGCTCACATCTTCTAAGGTCAGCAGTTCCTGAGCTTGAGATGTAAGCAGAAAATACTCTTCCACTGATCAAGCAAGAGGAGCAACCCAGGGGTGTCACACAAGGCCCGCGGACCAGGTGTGGCTTACGGATGCTCTTTATCAAGCTCTTGGGGTCTTCCAGCACCACCATCAGCTGTTCTCAGCTGCTAAGCTGAGCTGAGCTGTCACTCCTATAAGGGCAGCCCAGATGATAATTGGGCTCTCCCATATCTTGAAAATCTGGTCAAGATTTGTGTATTTTCTATTGGCAGCTAATGAGTTCCTAAGTGAGAAAAAAGCATGACCTGTATATGACCTGCTCAACAGCATCACTTCCTGCTTAATGACATCATTTCTGGCCCTCAGCAGGCACTACTACTACTACTACTACTACTACTACTACTACTAGTAGTAGTAGTAGTAGTAGTAGTAGTAGTAATAATAATAATAATAATAATAATAATAATAATAATAATAATAATAATAATTCTGGTATTTATATACTGCCTTTCTTTGGCCATTAGATTGCTACTCTGGCTATAATTCAAGGCGGTTTACATAAGCAGGCTTTATTTCCCTAAACCCCCAAGGGGATTCTGTCTTTCAAGAACTACAACAACATACAGATGGAACCTTTGTGGTCTAGTCTTTCTTTCTGGCCGCATGATTGCCTTCCTGTTGACTGATAAACAGCTTCTCTGCTCCTACCAAAGAAGCAGCTGGCCCAGCACAACTCCTCTCTCACAGGCAGCTGGAGACAGCTCTTATCAGTCACAATTCTCAAGGTCTGCTGCTCACGGAGACTTCCGGTGTTCTGAACTGGCAACCTTCGGATCTTATCTTCGGGCAAACGGAGGCTTTAACCCTCTTGACTAAACCTCCTGCCCTCAACCAACCCTCCTGCTGAATAAATACTATTCGGCCCACTATATGAAATTAGTTTGACACTCCTGGCCAACACCCTACACTAAGGGAGAGCCAGGCTCAAAGGATGACCGTGGCATAGGGCGTGCCACCAGTTTTGTAGCTGGAAGATTGGTAGCGGTGCTCCACCCAAGGGTTATGGGCTGGCAGTTGCCTTTTTGGCTTTTGGCTTTTATCCATTAAAGAGGACACTACAGCACCATCACATTTATTTATATAGTGCCTCCCATGCCCATGGCAGACGAAGAATAAGGACCCAGTCTTGTGTGGCCCAGTGCTGGTGGTAAGCCCAGCACCAGGCTCCAGTGCCAGGCCCCAGAACCAGGAGAACCCAACACTGAGCTGGAAGGTAGCAAACCTCACTGCCACCAGTTCAGTCATTTTGCTGTTTGTGAGATAGACTTGGAAAGAAACAAAAGTGGAAGAATTCTGGAGTTGACTGTAGGCTGTAGTGGTCATTGATTTGAATGCTTCCCCTATGTTTAAGGCCCCCCACATGACGTTAGTAGTAGGGTTATACTGCGTTAGTAGTAGGGTACTTCAGAATGCCAGGTGCAAGGGAGTGGCCACTGGATGCGGGCATCTTGTCGCCTTGTGTGCTCCCTGAGGCATCTGGTGGGCCACTGTGAGATATAGGAAGTTGGGCTAGATGGGCCTTTGGCCTGATCCAGTGGGGCTCTTCTTAACACCCAAATTGGGTTGTAAGTTATTATAGCTCTCTTCCCAAAGACAAGACAGCAAATTCTGTTTTTTTACCTTATATTTACCTCATAGTTTTACCTCAGAAATTTTCCTCAGAATGCCAGACACAAGGGAGTGACAACAGGATGCAGGCATCTTGTTGTCTCGTGTGCTCCCTGAGGCATCTGGTGGGCCACTGTGAGATACAGGAAGCTGGACTAGATGGGTTTTTGGCCTGATCCAGTGGGGCTCTTCTTATGTTCTTAAATCAGCAGATCAAAGAGAAAAATGGAGCTCATATGCCACCCCCTGATGTGTTGAGATACGGCAACATTTTTGGGGTGGTGATGGTGGTCAATTCATAGTATTAAGACTTTGCACATTGCATTTATTTTATTTATTATTTCTGGTTAGAGTCTAGTCCAGAAATTCCTTCCCACAATGAGGAAATAATTGGTAGTATACATATTTGAAGAGTGTTTGGTCTAAAACAAAGATGGCAAACCCATTTTTTTTTCCAAAACTGCAATTTTTCACATGGCTTCACCCTTGTTTCCAGCCAACTATCATCTCTTGCAGGCCTGTTGAGAATTTAGCAAGGTTGGATCTTCTGCAGAAAGCAGTCTTGTGTTCATCAATAAAATATCTGAGTTCAGACTTTTCACAAGGTCAGCTGTCAGACAACAGGCTTGGAAATGCTTTATTCTTGTCAGTCTCTCTTGCTTTGACTTCTCCCTACTTCTATTGCCGCAATTTTCCTCTTTAAAACTATCAAAACAAGATCTCTAGACTTCTGCAGGGCTGACCTGCTTTGGCCTCAGCATTCCTGGATATTGAAAGAGGAGCATTTTGGCAAGTTAGGGGAGCACATGGGGGTGAAAGAGGAATAGGGTTAGGGTTAGGGTTTGTGGGTTTACTAGCATCAAAAGCTCTTCATGCTGACATCTGGGGCATTTTCCCTCAGAATCAGGATGCAGTATTCCAAGAGGGATTATGGGAAAAAAATGGCAGCTCTTGGGAAGAGCACTGCCACTACAACAGAGAAGATGACAGTGAAGGAACACATATTCCCTTACCCTAAGGAGGCCTCCGTGACTACCGGATGCAGCACATGCCCCATTGGCACAGCTAAGTCAGTGCTGGAAAGTTGGTTAGGATTGCGCTCGAAGAATGAGCATTTCTTCCACCTTGTGGTGTGCAGCAGCTTTGTCTCTACCCTTGGAATGTAGCGAAGGCTGACGCACATTATACCTTTCTGCCTGGGATGCCAAAACCAGGGGATTGTCACAGCGATGGGATCTACAAATGAACAAGGGGAACGCTGGGCGGGCCTTACGCGGGGCTTCTGCGTGATTGGCTGCCCGTCCGTAGCATTCCCCAGCTGTCCTGGCCTGGGGGGGGCTGCCCCCAGTTAGCGCGCGCCCCCCGCTGCTCGCCCAGGCACCCGGCGCGACTCTCACCTGTCCCCTGCGGCAAGCAGGAGCCCCCCTGAGGCCAGGGCAGCCGCGGAACGCTACGGATGGGTGGCACTCAAGCGGAAGCCCCGCCTACGTCCCTCCCAGCGTTCCCCTTGTTCATTTGTAGATCCCATCGCTGGATTGTCAAGGATCCAGAAGGCCTTGGAGAATAGCTGGTGAGCTGCGTTTAACTTTGTGAATTGCAAGTTATGACAGCCTGCAGTAAAATATGGATAGTTGTGATACAGACATGGAATTTCTTTTAATTTTTACACCTGCTAACTGGGCAAGGGGCACTTTTTCAAGTGCTATTCCTCTTGTGTTTAGCAGGGGGAGAGTAATTGTCCCCCTTCAGCCCTGCGCAGTGTCTTTTCTAGTGGCTGTTGTTGGGGATGTTCTGCGTTGTTTAGATTGTGAGCCCTTTCGGGACTGGGAGCCATTGAACTTTATTATGATTAGTTGCCTGTAAACTGCTTTGTGAGCTTTGTGTTGAAAAGTGGCATATAAATACTGTTGATTGATTTTTGTTTTGAAAGGTTCAGGGGCTTTTGTTGCTTTGAATCAGAAAGAAACCTAGCTTTAGAGGCTTTTCTTTCTAAATTATTATTATTATTATTATTATTATTATTATTATTATTATTATTATTATTATTATTAGCACTAGCATTAGCATTCAGCTGGCATACATCCAAGAAGCCCTTGTAGAGATGCCCAGCTTGAGAGTGGGCCCTTCCTGGGGCACCTGGTGGGCCGCTGTGAGATACAGGAAGCTGGACTAGATGGGCCTTTGGCCTGATCCAGTGAGACTCTTACGTTCTATTAGCCGCACATCCAGAGACAAAATTCCTCTGAATACCAGGTGTTGGGTTCAAACCACCAAAGAGGGTTCTTGCCTTCCTGCCCTGTTTTAAGCTTTCCAGAAGCATCTGGCTAGGAATGATGGACCAGGCAGACCTCTTTCTCCTCCTAAATTCTTATGGGTTCAAATTCAATATGGGTTCAAAGCATATTGTTGTCTCATGCCTCCCTGGGGCACCTGGTGGGCTGCTGTGAGATACAGGAAGCTGGACTAGATGGGCCTTTGGCCTGATCCAGCAGGGCTCTTCTTATGTTCTTATGTTCTTATGTTCATTGCCACTGCCAATCCCACTCACTCCTGGCCTGACCCTTCCCCCTCCTAGAAAGGCCCCCTCCCGGCCCACACACCTCTCAGCTGCTACCCTCTCCCCCCCCCATTTGTGACACTTGGAGCATGTTTGCAACACTCCTTTGGGCTGGGATATAACAGTGCAATCCTATGCCTGGCTATTCGGAAGTCAGCCCCACTGTGTTCAACTGAGCTTACTGTCAAGCAAGAATCTGCAGCTCTGCTGTCTAATGATCTCTGAAGACTATTAGCTCAGTATTTGATTCAGGAACGATGATAAATGATTTTTATTCAGGAATGATCTCTAGATGATGATAAATGTTTGTCCTTGTTGCATTTATTGTAATACGATCACTCTGGTTCATTTTCCATTATTTTAGTTATCTGCATTGAGCATTTATGGTGATATGTTACGTTTTGTTTTTGTTTTTTAAGTGCAAATTTGAAAAATAAAATAAAATAAAGGATGTGTCTGGGCGCACTCCTGAGTGTGTTCACTCCGCTTCACAAGGCTTTCTGCTTTTTGCATCGTGAGGTTTGGCCAGGCGCACTGAAAAGCAGACAGAGGCATCAGCAGAAGATTTCTATTACATGCGAGCACTGAAGCAGAGTAGATCAAAGCCAGGTTGTTTACTGAGGAATTGCTGCCGCGAGGTTGTCAGTGTCGTGTCCCCTTCACTTCCCTCTCATTCTCCTTGCATTGGACTCTGATAGGGCTCCATCCGCTTCCATCTGTTTAGGTGGAGGGACATTAATGAAATTCCCCCAAGATGCTCATTACAGAGGCCAGCTTTTTCATGCTGTAAATGTGTGTGTGTGTGTGTGTGTGTGTGTGTGCATGGGGGAGAATAACTGGATGACCTTATTTGTCCTGCATATGACGGCCTCGTGGCCTTTGCGTTGGGGGGGGGGAAGCCTTCAAGCACAGAATACCGGTTCGTTTTATATGTCATGCTGTATTCCAAAAAATAAAAATCAGCTCACACCGTCTTGGGAAGTTCTGTTGGCCGCTCTTTGAAAAGTCTGCAGCTTTGAAGAAAAGTAGGCTTTTTTCACACAGCTCATTATGTTCACCACAGGCTGATGTTCACCACTCATTTACCATTTGTAATCTCTGTTCTTTCAGCACTGCCAGAATCATGTTAGAGGCAATCCACAAAGTGGACTCAGGGCAATTTTTACAAATGAGCCATAGGCAGATTCACGCAAGCACACAAGCAACAATTACAGGCATTTCATTCGTTCTTTAGTTTGTTCTTTAGTTCTTTAGTTCTTTAGTTCTTTAGTTCGTTCGTTCGTTCGTTCGTTCGTTCGTTCGTTCTTTCTTTCTTTCTTTCTTTCTTTCTTTCTTTCTTTCTTTCTTTCTTTCCAGGCCACTTCTATCCAGGATTGGGCCTTTGCAGGGTGGGATTTAAGACACTGGAATTTAGTTCTGCCATAGCCAAATGGCTTCCAGTGCATCATGGCCATTTTAGGAGCTCTGGGGCAATCGGCGGCAACAAGGCCGGCCTTAAGCCAATGGGACCAATGTTGTCACTCTTCCTCCCCCTCTGCACCAATGCAGAGAGCATATTGCCTGCTGCTGCAGCTGGGGTCTCTATGGTTGTAAGTAGGTGGGGCAAGCAGAGCAACTGTCCCTGGGGCCCTCCCACCTGCCCCTGCCCCTGAATGGCCCAAAATGGGCCTCCAGGAAGTGATTGGCAGTGATGTCATCATGTCACCACCAACTATTTCCAGGTGCCACAGTTTGCACATGGCACCACAAGTGCTCTTCTTCATGAGTGAGGGCAGCAATGGGATCTACAAATGAACAAGGGGAACACTGGGCGGGACGTAGGCGGGACTTCCACTTGAGTGGCAGCCCGTCCATAGTGTTCTGCAGCTGCCCTGGCCTGGGGGGGCTCCTGCTCGCTGTGGGGGATAGGTGAGGGTCACGCCAGGTGCCTGGGCGAGCAGCGGGGGGGCGCTAATCAGGGGCAGCCCCCCCGAGGCCAGGACAGCTGCGGAATGCTACGGACGGGCAGCCAATCATGCGGAAGCCCCACATAAGTCCCGCCCAGCGTTCCCCTTGTTCATTTGTAGATCCCATCGCTGAGTGGGGGCCCCTGCAGGGAGGGTGGGGCACCCCGCGGCAATGCCTTGCATTGGGCCCCGCCATGCCTGGAGCCAGCCCTGGGCGGCAGCGTTGGGAGCCTTTTCATCAGACCCTGCAAGGTACGTCTGATAGCAGTGAGAGTGGGCGGAATGAGGAGAGCAGAGGGTGGGACATGGAGGAGATGGGACAGGAAGGGAGGCCAGATCAAGGCTGAGTCAGGGGTGGCATCAGCAGCAGGAGCACTGCTGATATCCCTTTCCCTTTTCCAGCCTAAGTCCACATTTCTGTATCCACTCAGCACAGCTGGGGCAGATCCAAGTAGACCGAGGCAGGCAATGAGGGCTTACCACTGGGCAAGAGAAAAAAAAATTCCATTACTGGAGGAGACCTCTGGGGCCTGAAACGTCCCCCATGAGATACAACGTATGCCCCATTGGCACAGCTTCATCAGCGCAGGGGGAGTTAGGTAGGATTGGGCGTTTATAACAGAAAATATAATCGCCTCTGATAGTTGATAATATGCAGGACGTCTCAAGAAAATGTACACAGACTTTAGAGCAGTGGTTCCCAAACTGTGGCTCAGGACCCACTGGTAGGTCATGAACCAATTTCAGACGGGTTGCAAATCACCTAGAGCAGCCATCTTGAAAATCTGGGAAGATGGGACACTGGAAAGGGAGAGTCCTGTGTGGTTATTTTACTTATGTCAAGGTTGTAATTAGGCCTTTCTCTTTCTGATTCACTTTGCTACTGGAAAAAGATGGAGAAATAACCCAATTTATTATTATTTATTATTATTTATTAAATTTCTACCACGCCTTTCTGCCCGAAGGCACTCAAGGTGGCATTACAAAGTTAAAAAGACAATAAAATAATTACAACATAATTAAAAGACAATAATTGAAAACAATATTAAAAATAAAACGTACAACAGCCAATCCCATGGATCATAACATGTACAAAAATATAAAAAGAATGCAAAGACCAGCCAGCCTAAAAGCCTGCTGAAACAAAAAGGTCTTCAGCCCCCGCCGAAATACCGCCAACAAGGGAGCAGTTCTTAACTCTAAGGGGAGGGTATTCCAAAGTTGGGGTGCCACCGCCGTGAAGGCTGTCCTACTGGCCGCCACCCCTCTCACCTCTCCTGGTGGTGGCACCGTCAAAAGCCCCCCCCCCCGATGACCTCAGAGTACGGGTAGGATTATATGGGAGGAGGCGGTCCCTCAAATACCCTGGGCCCGAGCCGTAAAGGGCTTTAAAGGTCAAAACCAGCCCTTTGAATTTGGCCCAGAACAGAACCGGCAGCCAGTGTAGTCGCCGAAGCAGCGGCTCGACAGAGTCAAACCGACGTGCCCCAGCAACCACCCGAGCCGCCGCGTTCTGTACTAGTTGTAATTTCCGGACCGTCTTCAAAGGCAGCCCCACGTAGAGTGCATTGCAATAGTCTAATCTAGATGTCACTAGGGCATGGGTCACTGTAGCCAGGTCCGCGCAGCATTCTCAGGAAAGCAGCAGGCTCTGGCCTCACAATGATGGCACTTTTGGTGCGTCCCGGACAGATTGTGGTACTGTAAAGTGGATCCCAGTGCTAAAATGTTTGAGAACCACTGCTTTAGAGTATCAACTCCATTGTATTCCATGGGACCTTTTAGTATCAGTCTCTGATTAATGTAGATATCAATAGTATATGTTTTTTAAAGGTACCTTTTCACTACCTGGGGTAGAAATGTTAAAAGGAGGTTTAGAAATATGAAAGTAACTATAAAGGTAAAGGTTAAGGTTTCCCCACGACCGAATGGTCTAGTCGTGACCGACTGTAGGGGGCGGTGCTCATCTCCGTTTCAAAGCCTGTAGAGCCGGCGTTTTGTCTGAGGACAAGCTTTCGTGGTCATGTGGCCGGCATGACTCTACTCCGTAGCGCACAGAATGCCGTTACCTTCCCACCATAGTGGTCCCTATTTATCGACTTGCATTTAGCTGCTTTCGAACTGCTAGGTTGGCAGGAGAAAGTAACTATAATAGCCCTCTAATGTTGGAAATGCACATTGGCCCGCAAATCTCCCCAAGAAGTTGTAAAGCTAAGAATAAGATTTAAATTGAAAATATTTTCCAGATTTTCAATATCTGGCCATTGATTCTGTGCCAGAAAGCTTGCTGTTTTACTCTTCCCAGATACCAACTTGTTTTGCATCAAACCAGCTCAGACAGAGAAGCACAAGAGGGAACAGACAGAATTGGAATCTATTTTTAAACGTATTTTCCTTCGTTCAACCCTCTTTCCCATCTGCCTCTTCTGAAGAGTCAATCAAGCAGAGCAAGGAAGAGGTGTGCAGTTCACCTTCCTTGCTCACCTAACCAAAGCACACACACACACACACACACCGCACACACACATCTTAGTGTGGAAAAGGACAACGGATGAGTTACGAGGTTGCCTGCAAAGTAGATCTTATGCTGCCAAGCAGCCGATTCAACAGCACCATTGGATTGAGAACCACTGATTATACCAACTTTTTAACAACAAGCAATATTATTGTAAAAAATGGATATGGAGACCAACCCTCCAAGGGCAGGAGTCCAAGGGCAGGAGGTGCGGACTGATGGTTGAGCTGCTGGTACTGCCTGAAGCTAAGCAGGAGAATCTGTGGTTTATTTTTGGATGAGAGAAAGAATGCCAGGCTGTGACAAGCTGCAGTACCTGTGGTGGCAGAACGGGGTCACTGTGGAGCTGATCAGCCAGTGTGGGAATGTTGTGAGAAGGCCAGCCGGCACAAGAATGGAGTATGACCTTGAGGACCTGTCCAGGCTGGACTTATGATCACCTGCTGAAGCTCGATGGCACATGACCAGAGGAGAGAACCACACTGTGAAGGCTACATCTGGGACTGAGGATTCGGAGAATCGCAGAATACTGTATATTTGTAAAAACCCCATTGAAAAATGGTGGTTTAGACTAGCCTGCCCACGTAAGCCACCTTGGGCATTTGCTTTGGCATGGGAAAGGCGGGGTATCAATTCTTCAAAATAAATAAATAAACCAACCAACCAACCAACCAACCAACCAACCAACCAACCCCTTCCTTTGGGAAAGCAGTTCTAGCTCTCTTGCCCTGTTTCCTTCCCTCAAGTGAATCCAGGCTACTGCCTAGTTTGTGGGGTTAGCTTCTAGAACTTTTGTACCTTCAAACCCTTTTTAATTCAGGAGATGTACTGTACTGTGGCTGGCAACAACTTCCCAGACGCTCCCGCACTTTCCCAGTGTTCTTACCCAACATCCTTTCACTTCTGATCTCAAGGACGCAATGTGGAAAAGGACACCTGCAAATCATGTCACTAACCACCAGGCCACGGCCAATTCTTCATGGAATAACACTGCGGTCCTACCTAAATCCCCACCTACCGATGCAGTAGCCTCAGTGCAGCCTCTGCTGCATCTGGTAGAGGGGCTTTGTCTGCTAGAGGTCCTCTGGAAGCAGGGCTGTATTCAGCTCAGTAGGCTTAAGCCTAGGGGCCCTGCAGATCTAGGGGCCTGGTGATGTTCTTGTCGACCAGTGGTGTCATCTACAAACAAGGAACAGGAATGCTGGGCGGGACTTGGGCGGGACTTCCGTGTGATTGGCAGCCCACCCGTTTCGTTCCGCGGCTGCCTTGGCCTTGGGGGGGCTGCCCCTGGTTTGCGCGCCCAACCGCTGCTCGCCCAGGCTCCGGTGCGCCCCCCATCTCCCCCTGCGAGCAGGCACCTCCCTGAGGCCAGGGCAGCCGTGGAACGGGACGGGAGGGCAGCCAATCACACGGAAGTCCCGCGGAAGTCCCGCCCAGCATTCCCGTTCCTTATTTGTAGATGACACCACTGCTGCTGACCTGCCCTGACATTGGGGCCCAAGGCCCAAGCTGGGCTCTGCCGCTCATGACAGAAGGATACGAGCAATCCACAGTGACACGGAGCACCCATGAGGACCCAGCCTAGCCCGTCCCAGCCTGGGGCCGAACGATATGGTCAGATGCCCATCCCCGCTTCCGGAGTGAACGTTGCAGGCGCCTGGGCCGAGCAGGGCCTGTGCACTCAACCCCCCGCCGGCCCAGCTCTGGGAGGCCAAGGCAGGCAGCACTATGGCCACATGGCCTGAGCCAGGCCTTCTCGCTTGTGACAGGCCACAGGGGGCCAAGCGGCAGTGACGTGGAGCTCCCGGGAGGGCCCAGCCTGGCCCACAGCACCGGGGGGGGCAGAGGGAGTCCCCCAAGGAGAGGAGTGGGAAAGAAACAAAGGTTAGGGGTGTGCCCTCCTTTTTCTTTTGGCAGGCAGCCCAGGGCCATGTTGAGGCTGGGTTAGTACTGGAAGGGGCCTTAAAGTGCCAGAGGCCTGGAAGTGCTGGTGGGAGCCCGAAATCAGGCATGCCCAGAGGCCCGAGCGCGCCCCATGGCAGACACTGAAACCGCGCCCCCACATCGCCCCGCCCCCGCACGTCACTCAGACACGCCTCCCTTACCCCTGAAACGCTCTATTTCTGAGCGTAAGGGATGCGTGGGCGGGTGGGCGGGCGGGCCAAAAACCGCGCGGTCTCTCCCGGACTGCGTGCAATGGCGCCCCGCCGCTGCCCTGCACCCCATGGCTTGTGCCATGAGGCGCTACAGGTAAGATACGCACCTGCCCAAAATATTTGAAAGTCTTGGGGACTGGCCATGGGCTAATACAGCCCTACCTTGGGGGTTGCCCCCTTTGCCCCAGGGCACGACAGAGCAGCTACTCTGGGTAAATCTGGACCTGCACCAGTGATATTGCTGGTGTAACGCCACGTAGATCAGTGCAGGAGGATCAGATGATCAGGCCCGGCTAGGGATATTTATGCAATCCTGGGCTTCGTCAGCTCCGTGTATTTGCAGGGAACTGGCAATGAGACGGTGGCGTTTCAGCTTTCGGTGCAGAGGGACACGCAGCAGTGTGAGCTTCCTGCTGCATCGCTCTGACTCCAGTTTATCACCTCAACGAGAGCCCAACTGGGCCTCTGTGGAGGATGAATTGAGCTGTAAAGCAAGAAAGAGTCAGGTGGGCCCATATTCCTTGCCCTGAAGCGGCAAAGGGGCTGTTACTCCCCTCATCTTCTTCTGACTTCACAAAGCAAGCACTGCAGCCCAGAAGAGAAGGCTGTAGAGCTGAGGCAGGCCCTGTCCCCACCAGAGCCCCGCAGTCCAATTGTAGGAAAAGTTATCAGTGCTGGAGTTTGACTTTGGAACGTACGAAAGAGGAGTAAGAAAGCTGCTCTGAACAGCTCACCGCAACAGCAATAGAGTGCAGGGCCATCCATATCTAGCCTGGTAGACACAGCTCATTGCTTAGGTGAGCATCCCACCTCAGTGGCCCTGCACATGTTTGCAGGCCGCCGTGGGACTACTGGGAGCCTCGCCACCCTTTGCGTGGCCCCCACCCTCACGCAGGGCCAGGGCGGGAAATTCTGGGTCCCTGATTGGATGGCCTTGTTGCTGGGGGCAGGCAGAGTGACTATTAGCAGAGGCAATGCACTTTCTTCAGTTGCACCGGTTTTCATGCCCCTCCCACCCTCCCAGTGTACAGTCCAAGGGTGCAATCCTAACCTGGAGTTAGGGTGGCACTGTTAGGCCATCAACGTTTGGCTGGCGCAAGGGCCACCATAAAGTATGATTGGGCCACTCTCAGAGTCAAAGAAGCCAGCACATAGACATGCACCATCCCCCCTGACTCCGAGAGTGAACATAACATAAGAACATAAGAAGAGCCCTGCTGGATCAGGCCAAAGGCCCATCTAGTCCAGCTTCCTGCATCCCACAGCGGCCCACCAGGTGCCCCAGGGAGGCACGAGACAACAAGATGCTTGCACCCTGTGGCCACTCCCTTGCACCCGGTACTCTGAAGTAGCCTACTACTAATGTAAGGAGGTTATTACAACCCATCATGGCCTATAGCCCACGATGGACCTTTCCTCCAGAAATCCGTCCAATCCCCTCTTAAAGGCATCTAGACCAGATGCCATCACCACCTCCTGTGGCAAAGAGTTCCACAGATTAAACTACCCGCTGGGTAAAAAAGTACTTCCTTTTATCTGTTTTAACTCTCCCAACCCTCAGCTTTAGTGGATGCCCCCTGGTTCTGGTGTTTTGAGAGAGGGAAACGAACATCCCTCTATCGACTCTATCCCTTCCATGCATTATTTTTTACGTCTCAATCATGTCCCCCCTCAGGCGCCTTTTTTCTAGGCTGAAGTGCCCAA
Source organism: Lerista edwardsae (assembly GCA_029204185.1). Taxonomy (NCBI): domain Eukaryota; kingdom Metazoa; phylum Chordata; class Lepidosauria; order Squamata; family Scincidae; genus Lerista; species Lerista edwardsae. Next base: position 939,999 of record JAJKFI010000063.1, read on the forward strand.
AACGCTGCAGTCTTTCTTCATAAGGGAGGTGCCCCAGCCCCGTAATCATTTTTGTCGCTCTCTTCTGCACCTTTTCCAGCTCCACTATGTCCTTTTTGAGGTGCGGCGACCAGAACTGGACACAATATTCCAGGTGCGGCCTTACCATGGATTTGTACAATGGCATGATAATATTGGCTGTTTTATTCTCAACCACTTTTTTAATGACCCCAAGCATGGAATTGGCCTTCTTAATTGCTGCCGCACACTGGGTCGATACCTTCATTGAATTGTCCACCAGCACCCCAAGATCTCTCTGTGCTGGCCTAACTATGCTGACCTAACTCCAGATTAGGATTTCGCCCTCAATGTTTCTATGGGCGCAATCCTAAACTGAGTTAGGCCAGCATGAGCTAAGTCAGCAAAGTTTGGCTGGCACAAGGGGCACCATAAAGCACGTTTGGACCACTCTTGGAGTCAGTGAGGCCAGCACACAGATGTGTGCCATCCTCCCTGACTCTGACAGTGGTCTTACATGCCAGCCTAACTCCAGGTTAGGATTGCGCCCCCACACACCCATACTCACCCTTATGTACGTTCAGCATGGAAGGACATATATTTTGGATGGTGGAGGTTCCTGTGATCCAGGAATCAGGGGTCCCTGGGTTAGACATCACAAGAAACACCCACCCCTTGCCTGCGCTCCCCGCAAGCCAACGAAACGGCATACCTGACTGGGCTGGATCAAAGCATCGGGCTTTGCATTGTGGCACCCAGTGATGATTGAAATTCTGCTCCAGCTCAACCTGTTCTCCACGAAAGCCGGCCTGCTTTATTGCAGTGAGCCACTCTACAGAATTTCCGCCATGGATGCTGCTTAACAAGGCAGGCAAGCAGATGAGAGTATACCCCCGAGTCCCCTCTCTTCCTTTGGCTGTTATTCATGAACAAGTCTCCTGATCAAAGGGCACCTCCGCTAGATCTTCTGCAAAATCCATATTCATGACAACTCTCAGACCAAATACAAACCACTTATGCTCTTGCCTGGCAGAAGAGAATTGTGTGTACCCCAGGCTTTTTGGAGCATTTGTATGAAACCCTCCATCTGGGAGCAAAAGGCTGCAGGGAAAGGAACAGGACGAGCACCTGCTAATCACATCTGTTGAGCCTTGTCATGAATGACGGGAATGAGGGAACACAGCGAGTGCAGGGACGACAGGGGGAAGAGGCCGCAAAAGGTGCATGGAGTCGGATGAATCGCCCAACACCCTCCAAGGCAGCAGGAATGTTTATGTGCCATCTGAAAATGAAGCACAATTTCTCCAAGTGGTTTGCCAAACAAAAGGAATGAGAAGATGGCTCTGTCCCCAAAGCTGCCTTTGTCATTGAAAAGTGGGATGGAAATGAATGAATGAATCAATGAATGAATGAACGTACAAGCTAAAAATAAACACAAGGGGCAGGGCCGGCTTGAGGAGTGGCAGGGCCAATGTGCCCCCCTCCCCACACCCCACCACTCACTAAGAAGAGCACTTGTGCTGCAGTGCACAAAGCGTGGCACCTGGAAATAATTGGTGGCGACATGATGACATCACCACCAGCTGTTTCCAATTTTGGGCTGTTTGGAGGTAGGGGCAGGTGGGAGGGCCCAGGTTAAAGTTGCTTGGTTAAAGTTGCTTGGAGGGCCCAAGTTAAAGTCTGCTTGCCCCACTGATGTACAGTCCATAGAGATCCCGGCTGCAGCAGCAGCAGGCAAAATGCGCTCTGCACTGGCGCGGGGCTCCCCAAAGTGTGGGGCCCAATGTGATGGCACTAGTCACATTGGCTGAAGGCCAGCTCTGCCAAGGGGAACCCCTCCCAGCAATAGCCACTCCCAGGGAAGCTTCACTGGCTGAATAGGGACAGGTGCAGCGGCGTCATGCAGCCGGAACACTGGGCGGGAGGAACGGGTGAGCGGCAGCCCGCCCGTTGCGTACCGCTCCGTTTCGCCGTCTTCCCCACTCCTGCGGGGCGGGGAAGATGGTGAAATGGAGCGGTACGCAACGGGCGGGCTGCCGCTCACCCATTCCTCCCACCCAGCGTTCCGGCTGCATGATGCCGCTGGACAAGTGCTCTCATCTTACCAACTACGAGAGAGCCTCCACTTTAAAAAGGTGCTCTTTGAAGATGCAGTTGGCCCTGGGAATGCGCGGGGGTGAGGCATCCTGTGGCCCACAGGGCACCTTGCAGACCCAGGCAGGCATCAGGGAAGTAATTGCATGTCTGAGAACCCTCCGTATCTGGGGGTTCCGGGTCTCCCAGGAGTCAAATCCGCTGATAGTCATGCTTCCCATGTGTGCTCAGCAGCTCTCTGCATGCTCTCTCAGAAGGGAGAGATTGTGCTTGGGGCCAGGATGCTCCTCTTAATGCCGGCTTCTGTCCTCCACACCGTGATGTCTCCAAAGGCATCCGTTCTCTTAAATGGATATACAGTAATAACCAAGGATGGTTAGGGGCGCCGTGCGGTGGGGATTAACCTGGCACCAGGAATCGTTCCTGCTTCTCTCTTCGTATCCCCTCGCATTCGAAAGGGAGGAAAATGACATCTTCTGTCGTGAAATGCCGGCTACGAGTCTCTGTGGATCGAGATTTACAAGTCTAATAAGCCAACACATTTCCCTTCTTTAATGACTTGCTCTGCACAAAACGTGCTCCCTCTGTCCCTCCAGCCTGTGCTTTCACGACTGCTTCTCAGCCCTTGTCCCGTGACGTGGCTCTCTGCCCAATCTTCATGAATATGCCTGGGAAGCTCAACACAGTCCGGCTATGGGCAAGGGGGACAAGGGCAGCGCAATCCTGAAGCGGCTTTGTTCGGCCTCCCAAGTGTTGCGCGTGCACCGTAAAGCACGCTTGCGGCTACTTGGAAAGAAGCTTCTTCTTGGGTTCTGAGCTGTCTGTGACAGCTCAGGAGAGAGATCTTGGGGTGCTGGTGGACAATTCAATGAAGGTATCGATCCAGTGTGCGGCAGCAATTAAGAAGGCCAATTCCATGCTTGGGGTTATTAAAAAAGGGATTGAGAATAAAACAGCCAAGATTATCATGCCATTGTACAAATCAATGGTAAGGCCGCACCTGGAATATTGTGTCCAGTTCTGGTCGCCGCACCTCAAAAAGGACATAGTGGAGCTGGAAAAGGTGCAGAAGAGAGCAACAAAATGATTACGGGGCTGGGGCACCTCCCTTATGAAGAAAGACTGCAGCGTTTTGGGCTCTTCAGCCTAGAAAAAAGGCGCCTGAGGGGGGACATGATTGAGACATACAAAATTATGCACAGAAGGGATAGAGTCGATAGAGGGATGTTCTTTTCCCTCTCTCAAAACACCAGAACCAGGGGGCATCCGCTAAAACTGAGGGTTGGGAGAGTTAAAACAGATAAAAGGAAGTACTTTTTTACTCAGCGTGTAGTTAATCTGTGGAACTCTTTGCCACAGGAGGTGGTGATGGCATCTGGTCTTGATGCCTTTAAGAGGGGATTGGACGGATTTCTGGAGGAAAGGTCCATCGTGGGCTATAGGCAATGATGGATTGTGCAACCTCCTTACAAAGGTGGTGGGCTACTGGTATCGGGTGCAAGGGAGTGGCAACAGGATGCAAGCATCTTGTTGTCTCATGCCTCCCTGGGGCACCTGGTGGGCCGCTGTGAGATACAGGAGGCTGGACTAGATGGGCCTTGGCCTGATCCAGCAGGGCTCTTCTTATGTTCTTATGTTCTTAAGCTGAGCTAGTGTGTGGCATAGTGCACTGGAGCCGTGCCGGGTGAGTTTGTGCCAGACTAGGCAGACTGGCACAGGAGGTGAGTGGCGGGACAGCAGAACAGAGGCAGTTTCTGGGCATGGGGAAGGTGTGGAGAGGATTTCGGGTGGGCAGCCCGGAAGGCAGATCGGGAGGGTGAGGGAAGGCAGCCCAGGAGGCAAACGGGCAAAGGAGGACCTGGAAAAGGGATGGAACTGGTCTGGGCAACCTAGGCTGGATTGACCCCCATCGCTGGCCCAATTCTCCTTACACAGGATGCTCAGATTTGCACCACAGAATGGCTGGAGCAGATCTGAGAAGCCTTATTGGGCTGGTTGGTGCACTCCACTTACCCCAAGTTGCACCCACACTTACGCTTCACCTGTGCAGGCCTGTTGGTTTGCCTTTTCGAGCGCAGGTTAGGACTGCACCCAGAATGTGTTTTTTTCTCCCACTGTAGACAGGGGAAAATTCTGTCCCCATGTCTAGTATCCCAATACGTAACATTGAGCACCCCCTTGTCGGCGCCGACACTAGCAGTAGCATTGGCCCAAGAGCGCTGGTGCCAAGCCGCCTTTGTGCCAGCTAAACCCAGCTGGCGCAAGGGCAGTTCTGAGAGGAGGGAGGGCGGGTGGGCAGGAGGAATTGGGCAGGGGTTGGGCAGGCCAGCTGGGGAGGGAGATGGGGCTGGAATGCAGCCATCAGGCAGCATCCAAGGCTCCTTCCCTGGATCCGCGCCTGCTGGCTCTTCTACAGGCGAACATGCCCTTGCCCCAGGAAGGCTCCCCAGTGCACCTAAGGTGCGCTGGAGATGGTGCAAGCCCGCCAGCCTCGCCATTCCAGCGTAACTTCGGATTGCGCTCTCAATTCCATCCACACCTTTCCGCTTAGATGCCTCTTGATGGCCGATTCCTGTTTCTCAGTGGTCTGGTTGGGCAAATTCTTTGTGTGCCAATTCACATGTCAGGAGGCTTCTGGAACAATGGGATGCCTGGGGGCGCAATGGTATGCATGTCTACTCAAAAGTAAGTCCCATCATATTCAGTGGGACTTACTCCCACTCCCAGGAAAGGGTGTATCCAGCGTTGTCATGCAGCCGGAACGCTGGGCGGGAGGAACGGGTGAGCGGCAGCCCGCCCGTTGCGTTCCGGTCCGTTTCGCCATCTTCCCTGCGAAACGGAGCGGTACTCAACGGGCGGGCTGCCGCTCACCCGTTCCTCCCACCCAGCGTTCCGGCTGCATGACAACGCTGGGTGTATCGGATTGCAGCCTAGGTCTGTTCTTACATCACACCTTTTGGCTCAATCCTAGCAAACCGAACAGTATTTCCTTGAATGTTTTTTCCCACCGCTCAGGACAGAAAATGAGAGATCGCAAATGTGCAGGGGGTGGTTTTGGAATGGTCTATTTTTAGTACCAGCCCTGGACGCGCTTTGCTCCTCACAAAGGGCTGAGCGCAGAAGTACAGCCCAGAAATGGCCATGCACCAGGAAAGCGCACATCATGAAAGGAGTGATAAAAAGCAGGTATGACCTCGGAAACCTGCACCATCTGTGGCTGCTGCTTTGCAAACTTTCCCCCCAGCCCACCCTCGGCAATGTGTCAAATGTGACAGGCCTTTTGCTTGTCAACGTCAGCGAAACTAAGTACCGACATCATTAAAACTTGGCAGCTTTTTGCAATGCACAAGCCGGCAAAAGGTGTACTTTACAGCTTCTGCGCTGTGTGTGTTGGAGGGAGGGATTGGTAGGGGCAGCAGACGACATCTGGCATCCCCCTCCCATTGCCGAAGTAGCCAGATGAATAAATTATTCTCCCTTTTCCAGTTCCCCAATCTCATCTCTAAAGATGTCCAATGGTGTAGCTATAGGGGGGTCAGGGCAGTGTGTATTGCAGGCACTGCAATGCTCCGTGTAAGCAGCTCCTCCCACTCACCATTGGAATGGCTGCAAGTGTGTGTGTGGGGGGTCACTTACATGGCATAGGGTGCTGCATACAATATGTACTGTTCCACATCCCCTATTGAGTCTTGAAAGCCCCCTGGACTGCAGGGAGATCCAATCGGCCCATCCTCCAGGAAGTCAAGCCTGATTGCTCCCTGGAAGGACAAATCCTGAAGCTGAAGCTCAAATGCTTTGGCCACCTCATGAAAAGAGAAGACTCTTTAGAAAAGACCCTCATCCTGGGAAAGATGGAAGGCAAAAGGAGAAGGGGGCGGCAGAGGATGAGATGGTTAGATAGTGTCACCGAAGCGATGAACATGAAATTGGGTGAACTCCAGAAGCTAGTGGAGGACAGGGAGGCCTGGCGTGCTGTGGTCCAGGGGGTCGCGAAAGGTCGGACACGACTCAGTGACTGAACAACAACAACGAACAACACTTCCCCCATAGCTATGCCAGGGACGTAGATAAAGAAGTGCGGGGGGGTGCAATTGCACTGGGCAACAAACCTTATCGGGGGGCAACAAGATGAGCTGGACACTAGTGGCCCAAATTGTGAAAACCTTGATAAGTAGAAATAATTGTTGTTCAGTCCAACAACAATCAGTCCAATTGTTGTTGTTATGTTATGACCCAAACCCTAGAAAACAAAAAAATGCAAATGTCATGTAAAAATCGCAATTTGTCATAATCACAGTTTTTAGGAATAATACTGTCCTGTTATATACCATTTGATGTGGAATTTCATGCAAACTGCAATGAAACAAGTTGGAATGTAATATCTCCATTTTACCAAAGGTTATGGCCAAAAGGCCAAGAACATGAAAATACAACTGTGATATCACTTCCCATTGTGCTGTTACGTCTGGGGCAACGTTTTGACCTCTGCACTGGGCTACACGTTCATTAGCTATGCCAGTGAGCTATGCTGTGCCCACCTATTTTGGAAAGGGGAAGGAATCTCCAAATGGCTCATTACATTGTTCACCAGTCCTCTCAGTCCCTACCTGGGATCTTGGGGAGCCTCTGCTAGGCATTATTGTTATTGTTATTGTTATTGTTATTGTTATTGTTATTGTTATTGTTATTGTTA
>JAJKFI010000063.1:946792-962901 GCA_029204185.1 Lerista edwardsae
TAATAATAATAATAATAATAATAATAATAATAATAATAATAATAATAATACTTGTATTTATATACCGCTTTTCTTAGGTCACCAGATTTCTCTAATTACTATAACGCAAGGCAGTTTACTTAGGCAGACTTTATTCGTAAACCCAAAGGTTTTTACAATTTTACAGAAACGTTCTATCTTACAAGAACTACACACATACAGATGGATCTTTCTGGATTTAGTCCTTCTTTCTGGCCACCCATTTGTCTTCTGCTGGCTGATAAGCAGCTTCCCTGCTCCCACCAGAAGCAGCTGACTTCGGCACAACTCCCCCTCTCACAAGGCAGCCGAAGACAGCTCAGCTGTTAATCAGTCACAATTTACAAGGTCTGCCGCTCACAGAGACTTCCGGTAGTCCCGAACTGGCAACCTTCAGATCTTCAGCTCTTATCTTCAGGCAAACGGAGGCATTAACCCTCTCGACTAAATCTTCTGCCCATGGTCCCATGGTCCCATGAAGAGCTGTAACAAGGGTAAGCCTGAGGGACACGTGCCCTGGGCGCTACACCAACAGCGGTGCATGCAGTGGCGTCTCTACAGGGAGGGCAGAGCTCTAAGTTTTGCAAGAAGCCTTACCTTGCAATGGAAATCACTCCTCTCCTGCACCGTTTTAGCCAATCCTCACAGGGAACAGCAACATCTTGGCTTTGCTTACTGGCTACAGCAGCAAGGGAGAGGAGGGATTTACATGACAGGGTAAGACTCCTTGCAAAACTTAGAGCTCTGCCCTCCCTGTAGAGACGCCACTGGGTGCATGACAACCTTGCACCTGTTTTGGTTCTCCTGGAGGAGGGGGTGCTCAATGCTATGGCTTTGTGCCCGTGCTCCTTCTGCTCAGTGGCTCCCCTTTCAAGTGGTACCCCTTCAAGAGGGGCCCTTCACTGGAGAAGGAATGGGAGTGTGAAGTTGCCAGCACTCCCTCTTCTGGGGAGAACCTGGAAGTGACATCACTATGTCACATGATGTCATGACATCACTACCCCAAATCCTGGTTTGCCTCTGATCCCATATTCCTCATGTCTGGTTTAGGTCCATTGCTCAGTCATACTCAAAGGCATGCGCTGGGCCACTGTGAGATACAGGAAGCTGGGCTAGAGTTTCTGGGATTGTGTAAAAAAGTAAAGGTAAAGGTTTCCCCATGACTGAATGGCCTAGTGGTGACCAACTGTAGGGGGCGGTGCTCATCTCCGTTTCTAAGCCTGTAGAGCTGGCTGTCCAAGGACAAGCTTCCATGGTCATGTGTTTGGCATGACTATACGCCGTAGCGCACGGAACGCCATTACCTTCCCACTGAAGTGGTCCCTATTTATCTACTTTCATTTTTAGGTGCTTTTGAACTGCTAGGTTGGCAGGAGCTGGGATAAGCAACGGGAGCTCACTCTGTCGCGCAGTCTTGAACTCCCAACCTTCCAGTTGGAAAGCCCAGCAGCAGCAGTTTAACCCCTGGGATTGTGTACTGTAGGGCTAATACCAGGTTAGAACCAGGAGAAGACACCAGTTTTAAGAATGGGGCAATGCATACTATGAGGCAAAAGGCATGGGAGACTGCAAGCAAAGACTAAAAAAAGTGAGTCAAACCCCAACTGTGATGAAACATTATTTATAACTGCAGTTTTAGTTCTTTCATACAGTATATTTGAAGCAAATTAGCTCTTCCCCTGAGGCAGCTGCAAGACAAAGTCAATCCAATTACCAAATGGAGCTACTACGAGACGGGAAGCCTCTACCGCCCCAAATCAAAGTGCTTCCTGTTATTCGCGAGCCTATATGGTCTTCCAAACCTTCATATCAGATCATTAAAAAACTAATGAACATAATGATCTGTTCGTGATTCCAAGATTTAGGTCATGTCATATCCTTTAAAAAATGTATATATTTTAATGTTCTATTTTAGAAGGGAATGGCAGAGGGACCACCAGACATCAATCTACTGAGTTTGGGTTTTGTGCATAATTGCAACAGCCTCCACAATTGTGAAGTTCCATGATGTTGCAAATCATGGAAATCCCCACACATAAGAACATAAGAAAAGCCCTGCTGGACCAGGCCAAAGACCCATCTGGTCCAGCTTCCTGTATCTCACAGTGGCCCATCAGGTGCCTCGGGAAGCACACAAAACAACAAGATGCCTGCATCCTGTTGCCACTCCCTTGTATCTGGCATTCTGAAGTAAATTTCTGAGGTAAAAATGAGGTAAATAAAAGAGAATTTGCTATCCTGTCTTTGGGGAGGGAGCTATAATAACTTGCAACCTAATCTGGGCCTTAAGAACAAAAGAAGAGCCCCACTGGATCAGGCCAAGGCCCATCTAGTCCAGCTTCCTATATCTCACATGGCCCACCAAATGCCTCAGGGAGCACACAAGACAACAAGATGCCTGCATCCTGTTGCCACTCCCTTGCACCTGGCATTCTGAAGTAGTCTATTCCTAACGTAAGGAGGTTGCACCACCCACCATGACCTGTAGCCCACGATGGATTTTTCCTCCAGAAATCTATCTAATCCCCTTTTAAAGGCACTTAGGTCAGATGCCATCACCACCTCACACACAGTGTACCCAGTTTGCACAATTAGTACTTCCATGTGATCATGGCCAGGTTGTGTACCTGTTGTACACATACAGGCAGTGTTGTACACATACAGGCCGCCCGCTGCGGCGGGCGGGCTTTCGCCATTACGCAACGGAACGCAGCGAGCGCACTGCCAATCACTCGGAAGACCCGCCCAGCATACTGGTAAGATGACACTACTGTCACCGGGCCAGGAGAGGTCTCCTCAGGCTCTAGCAAGCAGAGCCGTAAGCAGAGCCATAATCAGCTCTAAGTGCGCCGGGGCAGGGCAACCTCACCGCACCCCTAGTGCCATTGCCTCCATTGCCAGAATGCAGTATACATACCATTTGCACAACTGCATCAGCATTGGAAAGTTGGGTAAGACTTTTGCTTTTAATGCCGTCTGACCAGCCGTCTTGAACAAAAGTTTCTGGGCGGGTTGATTTATCCGGCATGCCAATTCTGATGTTCTTTCATTCTGTTCAGCTTGCCAAACTTATGTTTAATTTTTCTTCTCTTTTAAATATTTTTTTTAGGGTAAGAAAAAAAGATGGATGAGGGAAATAAATTTGTTGAGTTGGCGGAATGGAATGTGTGTTGTAATTGAGTATTCTCATCATCCTAAAATAAATTTCCATTTCCTCATTTCAATTATATTTTGTCAGGTACTGTATCTTAAAAAGTTATTTCTCAATATCTGCAAGGCTTCTTGTTGTAATAGCTGGGGTGGAAGATGTGATGTTTTGCAACTGACCTTCAGATGAACTGCTTCCCAGACCCAGATCTATTTTCTTTTTAAGAAATATAGCTTTGCTTCATTTCTTCCCCAATCACTGTTCATATAGATTTGCTCATAAATGTAATAGTTGTCTCCATTTACATCCGAGGGAAGGGGGAAAAAAAAACCCCAAAACAAATTAATGTCATGTCTGAAAATGTATATTGAGAACTTCATGGGAATGAAGCTGGAGACATCAAGCAGAACAAATGACTATGGATGAGTTATGATAAGAGAACAAAAACAATGATGCCCACTAATTGAACTTTTTTTGAGGTCAGGAAAAAGAATGCGTGTGCATGTGAGATCTATATCCATTCAACAAACACCTGCATGAAGCCGAAACGGAATCACAAACAGGTGCTTCTAGTTGGAGAGTTTGGACCATGACTACAGCTGTAGCACAACTGCAAACGAAAGAAGGGGGTGCAGTTGCCCCAGGCAAGAAGCTTTAGGGGGGGCAAGAAGCTGAGCTTGACATTAATGGCCAAAATTGTGAAAACCTTGGCATGTATGAATAATACCATCACGTTACATATCACAGGAAAGATCATTTAATGGAAAAAAATGCAATGAAACAAACCAGAGTGTAATAAATTTATTCTACCAAAAGTTATGGCTGAAAAAAGAAAGAAAACGAAAATACAACTGTGACATCACTTCCTGTTGTGACATCACTTCCAGAGCAACATTTTGCCCTCTGTGCTGGGTGACACGTTCATTAGCTACATGCCTGCCTGATTGATACGTTGCCAGGGATGTCTGAATTATGAATACCTGCCAAGGAACATGCCTGAGAAAACTGCTTGGATAAATAACATTGTCCCTTTGATGAACTGGTCTGCTATGGAATTCCAGAGCCAGGAGACAGTAATGGAGAGGTCTCTCTGTGCGTGATGCTGTGCTGGCATGCTCACCTGCCCAACACCGCGCTCCAAGCTGGAAGTAGCACGAGGCTGAGTGGAGCAGCAAGTGTGGCAGCCCAGGCTGACAGGGAAACCTGCGGAGAGAGGCAAGGTGGTTGACAAGATATTTAGTGGATCAATTATATTCCGGAGATCTGGCACAGTCCTAGTTAACATGGCACAGGAGTTGAAAATCATCCTCCTCTCCCCCCGCCCCCCGTTGTTTCCTGACTGTCTGTTGCACCTGTCAGAAATGCTGTGCAGCCCCATTAACTACCCGGCGCCCAGGACTGATTTAAAGCACAGGTGCCATAAAAGATGCATAAGCAGTCTGCAGGGAGGTAATGATTCCCTCTGAGCACTTCTGGCTCCTGTATTGTGTTTTTACAAACCTCCACCCATCATCTCATCAAGTGCAACAAAGACTTGCAATAAAATACGGCCTGGAAACCAGCCTTCTAAATTTGACGAAGCAATGGATGCTTATGCACGCGCACACACACACACGCACATGCACACGCACACACGCACGCACGCACGTACACACACACACGCACACGCACACACATGCACACACACACGCACACACGAACATGCACATGTACTGTACACACAATTCTCTCCTTGTTCCTATGTACATACTATATGTACATAGTATATAACCCCACTATCACCCTGGACAGGACCGGGATGGCCGCAGCCTAGGGGGGCTTACCTGGGGTAACCCTGGGGGACGCTCTCATCCCAGGAGGGGGCAAGTCGACAGGACCCCGCCAGGCTCAGAAGGCCAGAGAACCTCAGGTCGAGGGAGAAGTAGGGCCTATCCCGGCCTCTGGCAGAGAGGGCAAGTACAGGAGCCAGCCCCAGACCCTACATTAGTGCAAGGGGAAACCTCGAAGGGAGTCCCGGGTGGCCTCTGGAAGGAAGGGGAGGAGCCAGGAGGAGGAGTCTGGGCCTTAAAGGAGGCCCAGTTTGGCCCAGAGGGAGCAGTCCCTGGCTGGCCGGCTGGGGAGAAGGACGTGCAGGGAGGCTCTCAACCTTCTTACCTTGAGGGGCCACCCAGCCTATCCTGGACCGGGGCAAGGGAAGCCTCAGGGGAGCTCGCCGCGAGGGTGAGCCAGAGGCAAGACTGGGGAAGCAAGGGTCCTACCCTGCGTAGGTCAGGGGTCACCAGGGAAAGCCCTCACTCCTCTCCGACCCAGGGACCAGCGGCAGGCAGGCTTGTCCCTACCAGGCAACTGGCCGCCAGAGCGGCTAGTAGAGTGAACTCTGGAGGGGAGGCAGGAACAGTTCGCCCTCTCCGGACCTTGCTGTAAGCCTCATTGACCCTGTGATGTTAACAGGGCCCCATGAATGCCAAAGGCTTGACGTGATTAAACCACATAAATAAACAGAGAGCCGGTGTCGAGAGATTCCTTTCGTGTCGAGGGGAGCTGTGTCTGTCCCGCACCACACCTCCGCCCCCCGCCTCCAAGGGGGACATTGACCCCCCCCCCGGGCTCGATGGAGACGACACCCACACTTGTAGATCTTGATGCTGTGGTCGACCTGTCTGGAGGGTGGATGAGTTACCTGTAAGGGTTTCCAGGCCTGCAGAGGGTGTCAGTTGCAGGAAGGAACAACAACAACAACAACAACAACAACAATAATAATACTCGTATTTATATACCGCCTTTCTTAGGTCATTAGATTACTCTAATGACTGTAACTCAAGGCAGTTTGCATGGGCAGACTTTATTCATAAACCCGAATGTTTTTACAATTTTACAGAAACGTTCTATCTTACAAGAACAACAACACAAACAGATCAATCTTTCTGGATTTAGTCTTCTTTCTAGCCACACGTTTGTCTTCTGCTTGCTGATAAGTGGCTTCTCTACTCCCACCAGAGAAGCAGCTGACCCAGCACACTCCCCCTCTCATGAGGCAGCCGGAGACAGCTCAGCTTTTAATCAGCCGCAGTTTTTACAAGGTCTGCCACTCACAGAGACTTCCGGTAGTCCCGAACTGGCAACCTTCAGAACTTCAGCTCTTTATCTTCAGGCAAACGGAGGCATTAACCCCCTTGATTAAATCTTCTGCCCTGGTCTAAAAGACCATGGGCAGCGCAATCCTATGCTGCGTTGGGGCAGGCAGGCCCGCTCAACCTCACTTCCAGGTTCACTTCCAGGTTAATCACTGACAGCACTTCTGCAGCATCACTTCCAGGTTAATGACATCACGTCCGGTGCGTCCTGACAGGAATGCCATGCTGAAAAGTGGGTCCTGGTCTAAAAGGTTTGAGCGCCACTGCCTGATGACATCCTAGCTTGGCTGCAGCTTCTTGCTGTCTTGACGTGCCCTCTCCCGGTCTTGTACAGAAAGAGCTTCCCTGGGTTGAGAGCTCTGTGATGGAATGTCCACATCAATGCCAGCACCATTGTATCTCTTCGGGGGAGCTGTCCTTTCTCCCAACTGGCAAGGCTATGTGCGAAGTGACTCCCAACACTGTTCGTGATATCCTTTTTGGGGGGAAAAAAAGCATTCTGGGCTTGAGGGGCAACAAGTTAGCATTTGATGGTGCAAATCTCAGCAGAGGCTGCTAGAGTGACCCTCAATGTAATGGCCCTCAATCTGTGGAAACAATGGACATGGTCATGTTGCCGAAAATCGGCCCAAAATGGTTTTCATTGCGGGGAAAGCATTTAAAAAGGCAAACAACCAAACGAGAGAGTATGAGGATCATCTTTATTACACCTGTGCAGGCGGGCCAATCTCCCTGCCCCAATCTCGGCAGACAGGGAAAAAGGCAAAGGCATACAATTCCAAATCATCTTTACATCCCTCCCCGCCCCCAAGCTGCTGCTTGGTGGAAAATTACTACACAGGGGCTGGGACATGAGAAGCTCTGCGTCAATTGGGCCTTGAGAATATGCTGTGACCATTTTGATAAGGGAGGCAGCTCTGCTGGCTTGAACCAGTTGTCCATGTATTGTGAGGGCTTGCAGCACTGGATAGAGAAGGTCACAGGCGGGGGCAAATGAGTGAAGACCATGAGAGCAAAGCAAGAAACAGTTACATACTTCAAGCAGCTTTAGACAAGGGACTAAGCAAAAGACTTAAGATGGCTGCACTTCGGTTCGATGGCAACAGTCATATATGCTTTGCACATGCGTGTGTGCATTGTCAGAAAGGCATTCAGATGTAATGGACTTCTGGCATTCATGGGTACTCTCCCCCCCCATTAGCCCATTAACTCAAGAGTTCACTGCGTAAAAAACAGAGAGCCATGATTAGACAGGTGGAGGAGAATCCTATTGAGTCTTCACATGGACCCCCCAGACACTCAAACACTCCCAGTGGGCATTTCAAGCTGTGCGAGGTCTCCGGCACTTCTGACTGCATTTGAATTTCTCGACACATGTCAGGTCCTCCACATGTTTGCTTTCATCTCCTTTACAAACTACTCACCCCCATGGCTTTGTTTGTAATGCCTCCGAGACAACTCTGCTGTTGATGCTTTGAGATCTTCACCCCAAAAGTGTCTTTGCTTGATTGTTCAGTGCCTGTTCTTCATTCTGCTGCTTCTTGTGGGGGGGAGGGGTATTCCAGGCGGACCCCCTAAGAACCATGCTCACCATCACTACATCTGCCTCCTGCGCCTGCTCTTCTGCCCCAGGATCATCTATGCCTGGCTGGTCTGGAAGGTTGTCACCCTCTCCTGCATCTTTTGCATTTAGTGGCGTCACTAGGGTTTGTGTCGCCTGGTGCAAGAGCTCATTGTGTCACCCCAATGATGGACCTCCTCCCATACCAGACCAATCAGAATAAATTACAATATCATACACACGACCTAAATGTAGAGGTTTCGCTAGGGTTGGTGTAACCCTCCCCTTAAGCTCTATGTACAGGTGTGCCTTGGTATCCCCTGATTCGGTGTCCACGGTTTCAGTTATCCATGGATACCATGGATACTGGAACGCCTATTAAAAAGATAGGGGAACATCAAACAAATCTTTTTTTTTTACTTTGTTGCAGCAAAACCACTGATGTTCCCCTGTGTTTTAAAAGGCATCCCCAGTATCCACGGTTTCAGAATGGAACCCCAGCGGATAGCTGGGCATGCCTATATTTATCTTATGGGTCACTAAATTAATCAATAACCAACAAAAAAAGTGTGGCCAGCTTGGTGCCACTCACACAAATGAATAGGATTTATAGTATTAACTCTGAAACATGGAAATGAGAGCTGACTCATACTAACACCTTATTGGGTCCTTGCTGTGTCATAATAACACCTCTTGGAACAATCAGTTTCATTGGTCAGTTTTAAGTTCAGAACAGGCACTTCTTACATATGGCAGTCTTGTTTCCCTTTTCTGGTTATTTTGCTATAATTTTTGATAGGATACAGATATCTCAACACAGCTTGTTTCATTACTTTTAGCAATAAATTCCACATTGAATTTTATTTATATATATATTTTATTCTGAAATTGTAAGCCGCCTTGGGCATTTGCTCCATCATGGGAAAGACAGGGTATAATTGAATGAATGAATGAATGAATGAATGAATGAACGCTCTCAGATCTGCTTCGAGAGGACCAGTCACAAACACCTGGGGTGAAATTTTCCTGGGAGCTCCATTCATAAACTTGGGGCCTCTTATTTCTGTTTTGTTGAGTTGCACGTTCCCTCCCATCGGTGTGTTAGCGCACCACTTTTTTTTTGCATTTTGAAACATTTACAGCCCCCCCCTCAGGTAAATATGTGTTTGGAACCATGTCAAAGTGTTCCCATATACCTGAACTGAAATTGGCGTGCTTGCCCGCCGATGGGACTGAAAGCGTAATTTCTACTTTGCACTGTGGTGCACTATCCATGGTGCTGTGTATCAATTTCTATGGAAATGTTGAAAAAAAGCTACCTTTACCCCAGAGGCAGATCTAAGGGAGGGCAAAGCTCTAAGTTTTGCAAGAAGCCTTACCTTGCAGTGGAAATCACTCCTCTCCTGCACTGTTTTAGCCAATCCTCACAGGGAAAAGCAACATCTTGGCATTGCTTACTGGCTACAGCAGCAAGGGAGAGGAGGGATTTACATGATAGGGTAAGGCTCCTTGCAAAACTCAGAGCTTTGCCCTCCCTGTAGATCTGGTTTACCCTCCCTACCTCTGGTTTACCCTTGAAAATCTTAAAAAAAAAAAAAAAAAAAAAACATTGTTCACTGAGCACACAGCTTGCTTACTTCAGGAATTTGCAGAAGGGGGCTCTAGAGTGCAAATCCCAGAGTAAGAAGTTCATTCTTGCAAAACTGAATTTTTGGCATAGCGTTGACTGCTGCTAGGCTAAATTAGGTGTTTTGCAGGCTTCTGCTACTTGTTTTGCACCCCCTGTAATTTGCTGGAGACAGAAGTCTTCTGGACTTTCCTTGACCCTTCTCTGCTTCATAAACATCTTGAAAAAAAAACCCTATTTTTTTCATAGAGCTGGCTTCTGCAGCTTCCAGCTTCCAATATACTGATATAAGGCAAACCTGAATTCACCTTTTGAGGTTCCCTCCCACCCCAGCCCTAGAACAAGCAGTGAACATTTTGAAAAAAAGTATCTTTCTCATTGATTTGTCTTCTCAATCAGAAGCACCTAACTGTTCTGCTCCCACAGTACAGAGGCAAGAAATCACCTTTCATAAACCCTTTAGTTGCTGGAAGGATGATTCCTATGTGAAACAAAGCAAAGCCATCAATCCCATCTCCCACCCCACTATGAGATGGAAACATGACTCTTCAGTAGCTATTGGACTGTGTCCAGGTGCTGATTTGGAGGAATATTATCTGAATCTTGTTCTATGTTCTTGCACCATTGACAAGACTGATTGTCAGTAAGAGTAGTCACCTGATTTTCTAAATGGCTTGCGAATTCTCAGTGATTAGAGGAGTGAATAGGAGAGCTTTATCTAGATTTTTTTTGTTCCTAAAGATGCTATCCATGGTAATTGTCCTAAATAGCTTTGGGAATAGCATAGGAGAGCATTATTCAGATTTCTGCCCATTGTAATTGTTCTCACCTAGCTAATCTCATCACCTAGCTGGTAATCCCATCACCTAGCTGAATGCTGGTCTTCAAAATCAACCATCAGGGCCACTCAGGTAAACACACCCACTCTAGAAATTAGTAAGAGATTCTCACCTACAGCCGCAAGTGTGATAATGAAATGTGAATATCTACCTACACAAATGCACTTGGGGGGAAAAGGGAGAAGGAATATTCTTTATTTCTTTATTTGACATTTAACATTTTGTTTTCCATTTCTCCAAGGACTTCAGGGTTGGGTAGACAGTCCTTCCCTCAGCAACCCTGTGAGGTTGGTGAGGCAGGTCATTATTGATCTGAAGTTCATACAGCCTTATGAGATTTGATCTTGGAGTTGCCTTCTAATGTTTTGTGTCAGCTGTCTAATGTTTTGTGGAGGAGAGTATAAAAAACATAATTTATTCACAGTCTCTGAACTTACCTGCAACCTGCAAAAACTAAAGGCAAGATATATCAGAACATTAGAAATAACACAGGACAAAGGTTAGGATATATGCATTTCCTCTATGTTTTCACCTAACTTGTCCTCCAAAGTAAAAAGATAGTTAGCCTACAAAGAAACACAGTTTGACTGGAAGTAGACATGCGAAGTCCCATCGGCGCATTTGCCCGCCAATTATTAAAAAAATTATTACAGGTGCTAATTGTACCTGAAAGCTTTAAAGTTGACTCAGTGAGAAAGGTTAGCCCCTGCCCTAACACAAGAAGCCAAAATGGCTACTTTCATTTCAGATTTGGGGGGGCCCCAATCAGATTCAGAAACGCCCCCCCTAAAACAAAAAAAACCCCAAAATTCTGCCCCTGTTTCTTAAATGATGACATGGGTGGACAGTCAAAACAACTGAACCTCTAAAAAGGCCTATCCTTACACTGTTTACAGTGCAAGTTTCAGGACATGGTGGTCAAACGCACCAGTGGGAGGGAACGGGATTTATGTCATCACAAACTGGCAACTGTAATCAACACCGCTTTCCATGCCATTGTTTGCCTTGAACACTGAATGATTGCGTACAGCTATTTAATATTTGAGCCATAGCTCTTCCTCTCAGGATCTTTCACTTAGAATAGCCTAGGTAAAATAGGATGGTGTGGATAAAGATTTTCAAACGCTCCCTTTACTTCCGCTGCACATCCGTTTCAAAGGCTGCCCTGCAATTCAGAGTCTGTCTCTCCGCATGCATTTTTGATGTGTGTTTTGCTGTGATACCTTCAAGACAGAAATGCTTGTTTAATCTTTAAAGTTGGTGAATCGGTCAGAGATGAACATACTATTTAATTTACTGCTTAGCCTCGACCATTAGCTCTCTCAATCAATACTTGGAGGGGATCCGATGCTCATAGACCCGCAGGTGAAGGTGGTGGGTTCTTCAATAATCTCCCATGATCTGTGTTATGGAAGAAAGGAAGTTCATTCATCTAGCAGGGACAACGCTTTGAAAGGAAGGGAGCACAAGGTTCTGTGCAAATGCAAGCTGAACGTTGCTGCTGAAAGGCTATGCAGTCCATCAGGTGGATTGGAATAGCAGATTTGCACAGATCCATTTCCACATGTGCAAGACGGTGCTCCATGCAGGTGTGGGCATAACAGCAATGCAACAGAGATGGCATTCGTTCTCCCATCACCTCTTGCATCCTTCCCTGCTGTTGGCCTGAAGGTGGTCAACCCACTGGGGCTGCGTCAAGTCACCTCCACTTGGGCCGCCATCCAAGTACCACTGTGCCAACGAGCACCCAGAATCAGTAACACCTCACACCCCTTTTCCTTTGTAGACTTTCTCTCTCTCTCTCCTCAAGCGCAACTAACGCCACTGGCCAGTCAACCCCTTGTGGGCTGTATGGAGATGGAGATGAGAACATGCACAGCGTGAACATGCACAACACCTGACTAGAGTGCTCAAAACCAAAATGGGGTGGTGGTGGTGGTAGGGATCAAACTGTATTGCTTCTCGCACATGAACAGCGCAATCCGAACCAACTTCCCAGCACTGACACAGCTGTGCCAATGGGGCATGTTCTGCATTTTGCAGTGGAATAGTAGCCACGGAGGCTGCTCAAGTTTGCTCCCTTACTTCGGAGCTGCATTGCCTGAAACCCAATGCTAGGAAGTTGGTTAGGATTGGAGTTAGGCCAGCACAAGACACTTGTGCCAATCCAGGAGTGTTGCAAACATGCTGTAAAGTGCAGTGGCACAACTCTTGAAGTCAGGGAGACCAGCGCATGGCTGTGCACTGGCCTCCCTAACTCCAAGAGTAGTTCACACACACTTTATGTTGTGTTGTCAACACTCCTGGGCTGGCAAAAGTGACTTGTGACTCCAGGTTAGGATTGCATCCTTAATCTACACAGAGGGAAGTCTATAGCTAACAATCACGCCTAATACCTGGGGAAAGCAGGTAGATGGAAGAAAGGCAAAGAGAGGGGGAAAGAGAGAGAAATGCCTTAGGACAGTGGTTCCCAAACATTTTAGCATCAGGACCCACCTAAAAAAGCAGGTCAGGACCCATCAGGACCCTATCAGCTGTTCAAGCCTTCATGGCTCTAATGTTGACTGGGCAGCAGTGCTTCTCCCCCCCCCCAATAGCAGGTTGTTTTACCCTTGGTACATATTGACAAGGCAGATTAGGCTATTCCCTGACCCACCCAAAATTGGGTTGTGACCCACTAGTGGGACACGAACCCAAAGTTTTGCAACCTGCTGCTTTTGTAGAAGCAGCAGAGTGACGAAAAACATGGGGGAAATGGACATAGGGAAACACCCATAGTAGACATAGGAGTAGAAGCCCACAGTAGATGGATTTCCTAAAGCAGAGGTGTAGCTAAAGAAGTGCAAGAGGGTGCAACTGCACTGGGCAACAAGCTTTTGGAGGGCAACTAGTGGACACTAGTGGCCAAAATTGTGAAAAACCTATGTATGAATAATACCGTCACATTATATACTATGGGGACATGAATCTTTCCGTGGGGAGGGGAAGGAAGATGGCCGACTGACCAGATGTGTATTCACCAGCTTCTATCATTGAGGTACCTTTTCCCAGCATGTTTGCTATTAAAAGGAAGAAAAGGGCGAGAGCAATTTCTCCTGTGAATTCTAGGCCTTTAAATATACTATGGGCAGAATTTAATGCAGAATGCAATGAAACAAACCACCGTGCAATATCTTCATTCTATCAAAAGTTATGGCAAAAAAACAACAACCCAAAAGTGAAAATACAACTGTCATGTCACTTTCTGTCGTGATGTCACCTCTGGAGCATCATTTTGCCCTCAGCACTGGTCTACACTTTCATTAGCTACACCAGTGTCCTAGAGGAACTCAAGAGAGAGGAATCCGACGGCAGGTTTAAGTGGTACCACTCTTTATGGGGCTTTAATGGTGATAACCAGTGACTTGAACTTTGTCTGGAAATGAACTATGAGTCAAAGGATATTGAGCCAAATTGGACCCTAATGGTTCAAAACATGAGCCCGAATCAGAACCCTGGCTCCTGTGATTTGCTCCTGGTGATGTTCTCAGACACGGATGATGATCTTTAACGATACCTCTGATGGAGACCTAAGGGTTCCACATGGATGTCTATAGACAAGTCCATCTTGATGGTCTTAAGATTCTAGACACATCTTCCTTTTGTTAGCATCTGGGAGGAAATTATGATCCATTCACAAGGATGAAGGACAAAGAGATGACTGCTAAAAAATACACACAGGCCATCATCCTTGCTTGTAATTTCCTAACAGCAAACAACCGAATGCCAATGTAAAAGACGATCCATTTTCTAAAGATGTTTCCAGCCATTATCCGTCTCACAATAGCCAACTCCACAATTGCCAATTCAGACTCAAACGCTGCCCGCCTATTAAAAATGGATTTCCATCAGGCGGAGACTGTTCAAGGTGCATATAAATCACCTTGGCCGTGTTTGTCAAACTGATAACATGTCATTGGTTATTCATTTTGCAAATTTGGATGGTGTCGCTTGAAAGGGAGGCTCCTGGGATCCAAAAAGCCATGTCCTGGCAAACAGAATCGTTCAGCAATGAGGGATGATCGTCATGCAAATAGCAATACTAGGCAGAGATGTTAATTCTTATGTCTCAGACCTGCTTCAGGTTTGCATGTTAATTATATTCTGGGTAATTCAAACATATTTAAAAAATGAATATGCTGCTTTTCTTCCAGCTCAAAGCAATGTACGAAATAATAAAATAAAGAAAAACGATACAGGGGTAGCCAAGTAAACACAATAAAGACAGCAACAATTGTGGGAGAGGGGGCTTAAGTATGTAGAAACACCAGTGAGATGCCAAGAAGAGAAGGTCTTTGATTAGGGCAAATCATAGCTACAGGATTTGGCACGGTAAGTATTGTAGGCTGTGCAACGTGTGGTGTAAGTGGCCCACTCACTGGCAGAGCCTCACAAATGCATGCCTGCGGGTTGCCATCACTTCCCAGAATGGCTCTGATGGCAGGTGGGAGGAAAGCTTACATGGTGGCACCTGCTGTACCTGCGATGCCACCCCTCCGTAACGACCCCATGGGGCATGGCAATCAGTGGCCAGGTTCCAGCAACACTGGCACACAGTTTCCACTGCAAGTGGGGCAAACTACGCTCTCAGAGCAAGCCAATCATGAAGCCCACTGAAGCTTTGAGAGAAAGTCTGGGTAAGGTGGCAAAGTAGCCGGGGGAGCCTTACATTCTGTGCCCACCCCTGTCTTCTCTGGCCGGCTGCCTGCTATTCTGGCCTGTTCCCCTGACCTTCACAAAGTTGAGAGGAGCGGGGCTGAAAATCTCAGCAGCAGCTCTGGAAGAGAAAACAGGGGTTGTTCCAATGCTGTTTGGCTGGTACAAGGAACACTGTAAAGTATGTTTGGACTACTCTCAGAGTCAGAGAGGCAGCACACAGACATGCGCCATCCTCCCTGACTTCGGGAGTGGTCCAAACATGCTTTATGGTGGCCCTTGTGCCAGCCAAACTGTGCTGGCCTCACTGTGCTGGCCTAACTCCAGGTTAGGATTGCACCCTGAATTGTGCGATTCAAAAAGGCAATTGTGCAGGAGATCTCAGGGTGCAATCGGATTGCACCCTGAGGTCTCCTGGTACTCAGAAAGGCAGTGGTTGAGAGAGCCTGCAATGGCACCACTGTGGCAGGGCTCTGTGACCCCAGGGTGCTGTGACTGTGGTAAGTTTGGGAACCACTGGCCAAGTTCTAAAATTGGATATGGTGCCTGCCTCCACAGCAACCTTTGCTTGAAACCCCAAATCAGTCGCAGGGGGTCACCACCCACGGGGGTAGCAGATTTTCTATCATCATTCAAGTTCACCATAAACTGAACCAGCTTCTGTCCAAAATTGCTCCCCCCTCCCCAGTGGTGTTATTCAGGGGGTTCTCCCAGGTTCTATAGAACCGGTTGTTAAACGGCCGGGCCCTGCCCACTTGCTTACCTCAGCTGGCTTTGAGGTTTTTTTTGCTCCGGCTATGACGTCATAGAACCGGTTGTTAATTTATTTGAATACCACCACTGCCCCTCCCCCAAACATGCATTTCTAGAGGGAAAGGAAGTGCTGTTCCCAAAAGACATTTAGCGAGGGCAATATTTTCCCCCTTCCCGTACGCAAATGTCCCAACTCACACCTACACCATTTGTGAAAGTGATGGTTTTCCGCATACTTCCAGACAAGCAGTTCCTTTTCCAAACAAAAGAGCACATCTGCACTTTTCATGCTGCACAAGAAAAATGCATTAGTCTTCATTACATTTAAAAAAAA
>JAJKFI010000063.1:962911-978870 GCA_029204185.1 Lerista edwardsae
TTAACTGCGCCGGCCTAACTCCAGGTTAGGATTGCGCCCTTACAGCCCAATCATATGCTTCCCCAGCCAAAATGGCTACCACTGTTTTCTTTGGGGCAAGGGAAGCAGCACCCAGAGGTCTCTTCAAGGTAAGGGAACACCAAGAGCCCCAGCAGCTCCAGTGGGTCTACTCAGATTTGTGCCCGCTATTTAGCAGTTGCAGGAGGCCTGTGGCAGCCTCCACGGCCCAGGAGGGAGCCCTGCCAATCCCCCTTGAGTTGTGTACAAGTGTTACCACCTGCACTGGTATGGCAACTGTGCCCTAAGGCACACTGAGCATGGGCAGTAAGGCTTACAGCCAGTGATGTCATTCAGGGGGAACGGACCAGAATGGACGTTCCGGTTCCTAACGGGCTCCATGGCTGGTTCCGGGTTCCCGACAAGTGCCAATCAAAAGTGAGTTCCTGTTCCTAAATCATTTAATGACACCACTGCTTACAGCCCATGCTGATTCAGCACCAGACCAGAATGTGAGAAATTTCAGGAGGGGAGGACATTTCTAGGTGGGGGAGGGGCAGGGTGGGGGGTGGGATTGGTGGCGACATTCGCTGCCACATAGTATCCTCTGTGTCGGGCCACACAGCCCAACACAGAAGCCCTCGTGCCTGTGCCAGCGAAATGAACATTAGGCCAAATGCATTCCTAATGAGAAGGAGAAACAATTAAATAGGCAGAGGGGGCTATTAAAGAAACACTTAATGGTGACAAATTGATAAAATATCCCCACTTGCTAATCAATACAGCTGCTGTTAGGTTAATAGGGCTTATCAATGTTATTTATGTTTGCCTATCTGCCAGCTTTAGCACCCATGCAAATCTCCAAAGGGGCTCTTTTGCTGTAGACTTGGCTACAGTCACGGACTAGTTTAGGGTAGTCGGAATCCAGAGAAAGCTTCACACCGAGGGTTGAAAGTTGAGTCTTTAGGGCTGCAAACCTATACACACTTCCCTGGGAGTAAGGCCCTTGGAACAAAATGGGGCTTGAGATGAGTTTACACACATAAGGCTGTGCTGTAAGTTCCCACAAAGTTCCCATCAAAGACTTAAGGTTCTACAGGCCCTTGAACATCAAACTGCACCTAAGGTGAAACCATTGAGGTTTAACCATGGTTAAGAATATTGAAAGAGCCATGATAGGCAAAGCCAAAATTAGGGGGGAGCCTGAGCAGCACCTGCCCCAAGTGCTACACCAAGCAGGAGCACATGAATATTTATTTTTATACCGCCTTTCTCCAGAGTTCACTGGACACATGATGGTTTACTTTGGCAGGCTGGTCATAACCCCCATTTTTTTCCCCATAGCAATTTTCCCAAATATTGTTCTATGTACAATTAACAGAACCTTCAATTTCTTCAGATGTTTTCCTTTCAACGTGTGGTCCTCATCCTGACTGCACTCTTACACTTTCAAAGCCTTCACAGGCCACCACAGATTATACCTTGGCCGGTTCTCAAAATTTTATCCATCTTTTGTCTGCTGACTCCTCACATCCCTCAACGAGCTCTGTCAGTGACTTCTGGTCTCCCATCCAAGGCCAATCCAAGGCTGATCCTGCTTAGCATCTTCAGACAGGGTAACAGCTCAACCTCCAGACCACACGTCCTGCCCAGGCTCAATCCTAGGAGGCTGGAAGCCCCCACAAGAGAAGGAACAGGGTGTACAAAGCCACTGCAGTGACTGGCCTATCCTCAGGGAGAACCCCAAAATAGCTACACCCCCCCTCTTCCAGGGAGAGCCTGGAAGTGATGTCATGTGACATAGTGATGAAATCACATGACATCATGACATTGTTGTCCCTGATGCCGGAGCAGTGCATTACAGCTCTGACCTAGTCCAACATTCTGTTTGTCAGACTGGCCCACCAGAGACCTCCAGGAAGCTCACGAGCAGGACATGGAGGTGTGTTGTGCTGGAGCGTCTTTCCCTTCTCCCACCTTGACCTGCCCCTTTGCTAGGCTTCATGTATGGTCTCCTTTGGGAGTTTGATAAGGGGAGCGCTTCTCTATCGATTTCACAAAACATCTTGTCTGCTACTGATATTGTGGATGGCACTGTTTTGTTTTGTTATGTGTTATTTTAGCCTGAACATCAATTAGGTGTGAGTGGGATGGCTCTCAATGAATCTGGGACAGATTGTATTCATAGGTGATGGTACCACAGCCTCGTGCGGGGTTGTCATGTGAAGTGCCACTGAGGTTGGTTTTATCATCAGACTTGTTTAATATCTCTGTGGAACCTCTAGGAGAGATCAGTCAGTACTTTGAAGCTGGATGTTAGCAATATGGTACTAACTCCTTGTGTCATGAACTAATCGCCCACGAACAGCTGCCACAGTTCGGAACTTGTGCTTGAAAGCGTTGGTTATGATTGGATGAGATTGGATAGGCTGAAGTGGAAGGCAGACAATGTGGAAGTGGTGATGATTAGGCATCTCAGTGCTCTTGAAGAAGGTGGCAGATCATTTGGGGGATATTGCTCCTAGATCAGGGGATCTCAAACTGTGGGTAGAGACCCATCAATGAGTCATGAGCCAATTTCAGATGGGTCATGAATATGGAAGATGGGATGTTGGAAAGAGGGAGGGCTGTGCGGAGGTTTTACTTGTGCCAAGGTTGTAAATAGGCTTTTTTTCCTGTCCTATTCACGTTGCTATTGGAAAATGGCTGAGAAATAACCCAACTTATTGCTGCATTCTCAGGAAAGCAGCAGGCTCTGGCATCACAATGACGGCACTTCCACTGGGTCCCAACAAATTGTCATTCTAAAATGTGAGTCCCAGTGCTAAAATGTATGAGAACGACTGACCTAGATGAACAGAGGGTGGCAGCAATGGCCACAATTCCCTTATTGCAACTATTGTGAGGACTGCATCCCTTTGGTGGAGACAAGTTTGTTTTTCCGCAGTCATGGGTGATTTGCTAAGATTCATTGAGTTGCTGAAGAATCTTCCATACAGCCTTCTCTGACATGCTCCAAAATGCTTTATCCACTCATCTCCATTCCTTTGAACGTTCCCACCTTTCAAAGGAAAGAGAAGCTGGCTTCTGCCATCAATGGTGATTGGACATGTCCAGTGGAAACTCTGGTGTCTTCCTTTGAGAAGCACATCCCCATGCGAGATCACCAACTGCTTTAAACTTTTCTCGGTTTCCAAAAATGTTGGCAGTTCAGCGAGGAAGTCTGCTCTTCAAGGTCACTCATGGTCGCACAGAGCTGGTCATGCATTTCTTTTGATTCATATAATCTCGGACATTGCAAAGTATCTTGAATTTCCAAAGCAACAATCCCCATTTCAGAATCCAACATGGACAGATTTTAAGAGGGCAGTCCTAACCTGGAGTTAAGCTAGCACAGTTAAGCCTGCCAAGTTTGCTGTGTGCTGGCCTCTCTGACTCCGAGAGTGGTCCAAACATACTTTGTGGTGTCTCTTGTGCCGGCCTAACTGTGCCAGCCAACTCCGAGTTATTATTTATTATTATTTATTTGATTTTTACCCCGCCTTTTTGCCCGGAGGCACTCAAGGCGGCATCACAATATAAAAAGATACAATATAAAATTAACATTAAAAAACAATACAACAAAATTAAAAACAGATACAATTTAAAAAACAACATGTCCAGTGGATCATAAAATTATAAAAATACACAAGCCAGCCAGCCAGCCAGCCAGCCAGCCTGTCAACAGTTAAAAGCTTTATGGAATAAAAAGGTCTTCAGCCCCCGCCGAAATGTAAACAAAGAGGGAGCAGTTCTCAATTTGAAGGGGAGGGTGTTCCAGAGTTGGGGGGCCACCACCGAGAAGGCCCTCTTCCTGGCCGCCACCCCTCTCACTTCTCCTGGTGGCGGCACAGTCAGAAGGGCCCCCCCCCCCGATGATCTAAGAGTACGGTTGGATTGTATGGAAGGAGGCGGTCCCCCAAATACCCCGGACCCGAGCCGTAAAGGGCTTTAAAAGTCAAAACTAGCACCTTGAATTGGGCCCGGAACAGAACTGGCAGCCAGTGCAGTCGCCGAAGCAGCGGCTCGACAGAGTTAGGATTGTGCTCTAAATGTTTCAATTTTAAGATGTGACATCCATCCTTTGCTCACCCAAAATGAGTCATAGTGGTGATTCTGCCATCACAAGGCTCTTTTACAACCATGTGGTGGTTATAATAGCACTTAACTAAACTGAACCTTCCCCCTCCTGTTTCTCTTTTCACCCACATTTCTACAAGTTGCATAATATGTCACATTTTAAAAGCACCCAAAGGAAAGGCTCTTTTCACCCTGATGCTTTCAACCTCCAGATGCAAAGCCCAGGTCCTCTACGAACGCACAAGATGAAAGGCAATTGCTCCGAATGCTGTGGAAAAACTCTTTTGTTCTCTGTTGCTCACCCCAGCCAAGACATCATCTTTGAACATGATTGTGGAACACCATTTGTCATCTGAAGCACCAAGAGGACCTGGCAAAGTGACTTGGAACTGGCACATCAAACAGAGGTAACTGACGGTATTTATATAGGAAATGATAGTTAAAAGGTGAGATCTGTAAGCTTACTTGATGCTTGGAGAGAACAGCAGGCTGGGATGTTTCAAGAAGATATTTTTAGAGGCGGTGGCATGTAAACAGGGTTTTTTCAAGTGGGTAATTGCTGTAATTTTGAAACCTTTGAGTGTGCAGTCCTAATCTGGAGTGAGGCCGACACACTTAGGCCAGCATAAGAACATAAGAAGAGCCCCTACTGGATCAGGCCAAAGGCCCATCTAGTCCAGCATCCTGTATCTCACAGCGGCCCACCAGGTGCCCCAGGGAGCACACGAGACAACAAGATGCTTCATCCTGTTGCCGCTCCCTTGCACCCGGTACTCTGAAATAGCCTACTGCTAATGTAAGGAGGTTGCACAACCCATCATGGCCTGTAGCCCACGGTGGACTTTTCCTCCAGAAATTGGTCCAGTCCAGTGGTGTCATTCAAATGATTTAGGAACAGGAACTCACTTTTGATTGGCACTTGTTGGGAACCCGGAACCAGCCACGGAGCCCGTTAGGATCCGGAACGCCCGTTCTGGTCCATTCCCCCTGAATGACATCACTGGTCCAGTCCCCTTTTAAAGGCATCTAGGCCAGATGCCATCACCACCTCTTGTGGCAAAGAGTTCCACAGATTAATTACCCGCTGGGTAAAAACACATTTTCTTTTATCTATTCTCTCTCCCCCAAGATTCAATTTTAGTGGATGCCCCCTGGTTCTGGTGTTGTGAGAGAGGGAAAAGAACATCCCTCTATCGACTCTATCCCTTCCGTGCATAATTTTGTACATCTCAATCATGTCCCCCCCCCTCGGGCGCTTTTTTCCTACACTGAAGAATACCAGACGATGCAGACTTTCTTCATAAGGGAGGCACCAGTAATTGTTTTGCTCACTCTCTTCTGCACCTTTTCCAGCTCCACTATGTCCTTTTTGCACAGGGGCACAGGACATTGGTGGAGCAGCTGTCATCAATTTCTGCTCCCAGCCCATTCTCAACACATCCCTGGATGGTTTCAATCCCTGCCCCAATCCTAAACCAGACCCCCCTCTCCGCTGATTTATCTGCTTGTGTGGGGCTGGGCCATTGGCACACACCTGGGCACACACCATTCATGCTGGCGGCTCCAATCCATGGGCCATCCCTGCGTCTGCTGTGTTCATGGCCTAGGACTTGCACTGACAGAACGCAAGGTCCACCGGCACAACGCCTGGAGAGGATGGTGCTGCACGTTTCATCCACTTCAGAGTTTTGGTTTCCAGCCAGGCACTTTGTAGCCAGTTGCCGTCTCGCCAAAATCACCACTTCCTTTCTTAAGTGAGAATGTCTGCAGAAGAAGTTACCCCCTGCTAACTGGGCAAGAGGCACTTTTTTCAAGTGGTGTCCTCTTATATTTAGCAGGGGGAGAGCAATTGTCCCTCTTCACCCCAGCACAGTGTCTTTCTCGTGGCTGTTGCTGGTGGTGTTCTCCATTTTTTAGCTTGTGAGCCCTTTTGGGACAGGGAGCCATTATTTGCCTGTAAACCACTTTGTGAACTTTGTGTTGAAAAGCGGTATATAAATACTAGTGATTGATTGATTGATTGATTGATTGAAGGCTTTCCCTAGTCTGGAAAACACTCTCACCTTCTTTGGCTACTGGCGCAAGCTTCTTTGGCAGTGTTAGCAGCTCAGGGGCAGGCTCCGACTGCACCCAGGGACGTGCAGTGGTGTCTTCGTCACTGCACCCCCCTCACAGCCTCGCCACGGCCTCTGCTTCCAGAATCGCTCCATTTCAGAGTGATATGGAGGCGAGGGCGGGCAAGAGGGCCAAGCTCCATGCTGGCTTTCCCCACCTGCTTGCCCAACTCCTTCGGCAGCGCCCACAGCAAACGCATCACCACACCACACCCACAGCAAACGCATCACCACACCACACCACACGGACGCAACGCCTCGGTTAGCCTACCCATCCTTTAGGGAGCCCGGGAGTTCCTTCTTCATTCAGTTTCACAGCAACAAACTGTAATTTCTAGCCAGGCTGCAGGGTGGTGATTTGTCCCATAATTGGCTGGGGATTGGACTGTGAGAATCCATGCACCTACTCAAACCCTCACACTGCTGTGTCATGCTGGCTTTCAGAAGGTAGCTTCATGGGACATTTCAAGGTGAGCCAGGAGGGTTCTTTTCTACTTGGGTGAAACATCACTTGAATTCTGAGTGAGGCCAACAGGGCTTTGGGATGCCGAGAGACATTTCCTGTGGTAGGCGCGTCCTCACAACCCCCGATTCCTTCTTGTCTTATCTTTCTGTCGCCGTTTCAGGATTCTCCATTCAAAACACATCTGACAGATTAGGACACGCCAAGGAAGTCACCTTATTCATCTCTGGCTCATGACATTCCGCATATATATTAATGTATTCGCCCTTAATAATTGAGATACATGTGCAGCCTACTTAGGAAAGAACAGGCATACATTATTTATTGCTAATTAACACACTGTAATCAGACGGACACCCCCTGGGCCAGGACCACTTTGTCAGTAAAAGCCACTTAACAGAGATTTCAGTGGTGTAATGCCAAGAGTATAATTTTAGGCAACAACTGAATTCAGCTGAGGGGATGTTGCCTGTTTTACATAAGAACGTAACATCAGAAGAGCCCTGCGGGATCAAGCCAAAGGCCCATCTAGTCCAGCTTCTTGTATCTCACCGTGGCCCACCAGATGCCTCAGGGAGCACCGGCAACAACAAGATGCCTGCATCCTGTGGCCACTCCCGTGCACCTGGCATTCTGAGGTAAATTCTGAGGCAAACACACTGGTGGCCAGTCAAGATTCTCCACAGCATTTCTCTTTGACAGCCACCAGAACCAGATGCTCCTCTTCAGACATGTACTCATACAAACAAAGCAACAGCCCCACTGGATCAGGCCATAGGCCCATCTAGTCCAGGTTCCTGTATCTCAGTGGCCCATCAGTTCCCTCTGGGAGCCTTCAATACAACAAGAAACCCGCATCCCATTGCCATTCGGCGTCCGGATGGACCTGGCCTTCAGAGGTAGCCTACTTCTAAAACCAGAAGGTTGCACATAACCATCACTGCCTGCAACATGTGATGGACTTTTCTTCCAGAAATCTGTCCAACCCCCTTTTAAAAGCACCCAGTCCAGACACTACCATATCCTGTGGCAAGGAGGTCCGACAGACTAATTACACACTGAGTAAAGAAATATTTTTTGCTCCAACTCTCCCAACTCTCAATTTTCGTGGATGTCCCCTGGTTCTGGCATTGTGTTACAGAGAAAAGAACACCCCTCTATCCACTCCCTACATAATTTTATACATCTCAATCATGTCCCCGTCAGGTGCCTTTTTTCTAGACTGAAGAGCCCCGAACGCTGTAGCCTTTCCACATAAGGGAGGTGCCCCAGCCCAGTAATCATTTTCGTCATTCTGTTCTGCAAATATAACCTCTTTGTCACTCTGCTCTGCAAATATACGTCAAACATAACCTCCTTGGTGCCATTTTCTTTGCAAGTACCACCGAAGACCTGATCATTCTCATTTCTGCCTTGAAAGGAATGAGAGCTCCAAAGTGGATTTTGCAAACTGTCCCCGATCTTGGCAAGAATCCAGATGGATATGCCAGTTTGTTGTTTAGTCACCATATTTGCAAAATGCCTTTCAATGCAACCCCAGGGGTGGGTGAGTTATAGTCAGCGACGTCATGCTGCCGGAACGCTGGGCGGGAAGAACGGGTGAGCGGTACCCGCGGGAGTGGGGAAGACGGCGAAACGGAGCAGTACGCAACGGGCGGGCTGCCGCTCACCCGTTCCTCCCGCCCAGCGTTCCGGCAGCATGACGCTGCTGACTATAGTACATAATATAATATAAATTGAAACAATTTACAATTAAAAAGAACTCAATTCCTTTTTTTTAATCAGCCATTTCAACGGAAGGCATGGGAGATGGCCATGGTCAGTCCCCTACTCTCTAGATCAGAAGTGGGCACCTACTTGAGCCAGGTGCAAAAAAATTGCCCCAGGGGGGATCAGGCCAGCTAGAAATGGTGGCTCAAAGGGACAGGGTCAGTTCGTTACACATGCCACGAGACAACCCCTGGGACATCTGCATATAAAAGTTTTAATTCAATTTCTGAGTCAATGTAGACAAGGGATGTAAACACGATACTTTAAAACAGGCCAGCAGAGCTGTAGCTCTGCACAAAGATTTGCACACAATCGACAAGAGTTTCTGATTTCTAGTAGCTTGGTTCAGTGGTTCTCAAACGTGCACAAAGGCACAAACGCAACTGTGCAATACTCGTTTTTCAGAGGTGAGGATTGCAGAGGCCACCAAAACGACTATGCAAGATAATAATTATTTTGTACCTTGCAATTCTATTTGCAATTAGTGGTTCTCAAACTGTGGGTTGGGACCCACCAGTGGGTCACAAGCCAATTTCAGGGGGGTCGCAAAGCACCTAGAGCAGCCATATTGAACATATGGGAAGATGGGATGCTGGAAAGTGAGAGGACTGTGTGGTTGTTTTCCTTGTGTCAAGGTTGCAAATAGGCTTTTTGTTTCTTTCTGATTCATTTTGCTCTTAGAAAATGACTGAGAAATCACCCAACTTATTGCTGCATTCTCAGAAAGCAGCAGATTCCAACCACAGCATCACTTCTGGTGGGTCCTGGACAGATGGCCATTCTAAAAAGTGGGTCCTAGTGCTAAAACGTTTGAGAACCACTGTATTAAGCTATTGGAAATCAGGAACTCTTGTTGATTGTGTGCAAATCACCCAGAGATCTACCAGGAGAATCCCTCCCTCCCTCCGCAAGGCCAGAAGAACATGTGCTGCAAAAAAGTGCTCACAGGTGTTGTTGTTTTTAAGTTCTAGCAATTGCTTCCCCCAAAGGATAGCACCAATGAAAACACCAGCATGCTTATCAGATGAGAGATGAAACTAAGGCCACATTTGTCTGTTTGCAGATTTATATACCACCTTTCCCCAGGAAGCAAGAACCTTGTGCCCAAGACTGTTCACAACATAATAAATAACACATAATAAAATCACGTATTAAACCCACAGTTGTTCAGTCGCTAAGTCATGTCTGACTCTTCATGACCCATGGACCACAGCACGCCAGGCCTCCCTGTCCTCCACTAGCTTTCGGAGCGCGCCCAATTTCATGTTCATCGCTTCGGTGACACTATCTAACCATCTCATCCTCTGCCTCCCCCTTCTCCTTTTGCCTTCAATCTTTCCCAGCATGAGGGTCTTTTCTACAGAGTCCTCTCTTCTCAGGAGGTGGCCAAAGTATTGGAGCTTCAGCTTCAGGATTTGTCCTTCCAGGGAGCAATCAGGCTTGACTTCCTGGAGGACTGACCGATTGGATCTCCTTGCAGTCCAGGGGACTCTCAAGAGTCTTCTCCAACACCATAATTCAAAAGCATCTATTCTTCGGCGCTCTGCCTTTCTTATGGTCCAGCTCTCACAGCCATACACTGCTACTGGGAAAACCATCGCTTTGACTATGCGAACCTTTGTTGGCAGGGTGATGTCTCGGCATAACAAGCCTAAAAACAGCAACTAAGACATGATAGCATAAAGACAACAGACCGTAAAGGTACGAGGGCATTTGGCATCCCTGGATGATTGCGTCTGGGTTTTGTTTTTTGCATTCTGGTCATTTGCATCCCATGATAACTAGGCAACAAACGCCTTGTTTTATGTGCCAAGTCTATTATCCCAGCTCTTATCCTAACCCGGCCTTTGCATTTAAAAAAATGAAAAAGTCAATCTAATATAAATATGCCTTTTTGGGGAAACAAATGCCTGGAGGGCCCAATCCTGAACTAGTTGCCGTAGGAGGGATGCCCGTACTGCCCAGGCAACCATTGTGCAAGGCTCCATAACACATCTCCAACACCAGCTGTAAGCCCCTGCCGCCAGCGCTGGGGCCATGCCATGGTGACACTGGCCACGGGCACCCACATGGGAGCACCCAGCACCAGGAGTGGCAGATGCTGTCCTTGGTGCCGAGAATGCCCTAAACCTTCGGCGACTGGAGGCAGCCATGACAACTTATGTATGAAAATGTATGCTGTAAAATAAATATGCACTCTTCATCAAAAGTGGAAAGAAGTCAAACATATTTATGACAACAGCAGACTCACTCCGGGAAACTGATTGTTATGGCAACAGTGAAATGAGTGGCAAACCTCAGAAGATCTCTACGCTCATCTGTCTGATCAGGAGAGTTAGTGAATCTTCTTGTAATGTTGACGGTGGGAGAATCTGAAAAAAGCTCACAGCCAGAACCATGCGGCCTCCTGGCACACGTTACAGCCCTTTTGATTGGCAAAGCTTTTTACGGTCTTCATTGAGATCTCCTTTTGGCTGGATTGCACCCTACAGTTGGCTGCAAGAACAAAAGCAATAAATCAGAGAGATGCCTCAAGTGAAATTTGAAGTGAATTGGACATATTGGAGGAATAAAAAGCAGCGGAGAATTTTCCACAAGAACAGAACTACAGCTATTGCCTCTGCTTGACGTCTTTAAGGTTATTGTAACTAAAAGGATCGAAGGGACTGGAGAACTTTCCCTACAAGGAAAGGCTAAAACACTCAAGGCTCTTTAGTTTTGAATGCAGTGATTAGCAGTCAATCCTAATCGCCCCTTCAGGGCTGGCCTTAGGAACTGGGTGGCCCAATGAGAAACATTTTGGTGGGGTCCTCACCCCGCATGGCATGCCCATTCACTGGGATGAGCAGCAGCAGCAGACCCTGGTCTGATGGTGTCTGATGTGAACCACGGCACCTGGATGTAGGTGGTGGTGATGTGACGAGGTCTCCACCAATTGCTTCCAGGTGGCTAAATAGTTGGGTCAACAGGACCTAGGGGCAGGTAGGAGCTACCCCCTCCTCGTGGCACGTCAGCATGGAGGCATCTGTGTCAGAGCGTCAGCTAAAGAGTGAGGTGCTGGATGTGGCTGCGAGCCAACCACTTGCCAACCCAGCGCACACCCGCCCAGGTGCAGGACACAATTGGAACTATCATTCTGATGGTATAAGGCCCTTGATGTCTGCTGCCAGTGCCGAATGGGGCCGGGATCGCGCCCATGGCAGGGTGACGAAACCACGCCCCTGGCACATCACTCCGCCCATGTGCGTCAGCCTGTCACGCCTCCGTTAGCCCGGAAATGCTCCATTTCTGAGCATAAGTGAGGCATGGGCGGGTGGGCGGGCCAAAAACCACGCGGTTTCGCCCCGCCGCTGCCCGGCGCCCCATGGCTCGTGCCACCTGTCGCATCCAGGTAGGTACGTGCCTGCCTGCTGCAAAGTGCAACACACCACTCTGCGCAGCCTGCCTCCTACTGCAAATGACAAGCGGACAATCCATGCGCCAATAGGCCGCACAATCGCCTAAAACCAGTAAGTCAACACAGGGGGCCAGAAAGAGGTGGGGAAGGGAGGAACAGGAAGGAAGGTGGATTGAGTTTCCTGGTCCATCCATAGGAGTCAAGGTACTTTTGCCTACTTGGAAGTAAATGTGCACTTGTGGATCCATGTTATTTTCCATAGAGCTCAGTACGGATTCCTTGTCAGCTATCGGCTTGTCAGTTTCACGGCACAACCCTAATCAACTTTCCAACATCGGGACAAGGGCAATGCAGCTCCGAGTTGAGGGAACAAACATTCCCTTACCTTGAGGAGGCCTCCGTGACTGCCCCCCCATGCAGGATGCAGCACATGCCCCATTGGCACAGCTAGGTCAGTGCTGGACAGGGGGTTAGAGTTGCGCCCTCCGTTTCATGGCCCACCAACAATCACGTCATAACAACTGGTAGGTTCTGACTCACTGTTTTGGGAACACTGCTCTGATGGTACCTGGGGCTGCTCTTGGAAACAGAACGCTGGACCGAATAGTCCCCGATCTGATCTGGCAGTGCCATACTGATGATCAAGGCTGATCAAGCCCCAATATTATACCTTGATGGAGTTACTCATGCTTCATTTTTTTTCCAGCTGAGATGGAAAACGGACAGGGCTGTGAAGTTGCATACATTTATCCCAAGCAAGAGTGCTGCAAGAAGCCCATCTAATTATCTGGATCCATAGCATCCTTTTCCCAGTTGACTTTCATTTTCTTGCTGGAAAATGTAGAAAATTCACCATAAAAGGTGGAAGTATTGTGGCATTTTCTTTATTTTTCCTTTGTTAACCTCAAGGGTGCGCACTGAGGGTGCGCCAGGTGTCAATCTGCAAACGAAGCAACCGGATCCCCAAGTAAAGAGTCTTTTGTTCTCTGAATGACAAGGTTCAGCTTCATCGAAATCCAGATATTTGAGATCATAAAATTGTAATTGAAACATGCGCTTCAGCATGAAAACATAATTGAAAGTGCATCATGGCTTGTGAACAACTAAGAGTTATGGAGGTTAAAGGAAGGCAAAGGGGGGGAAAAGGGAATGTGAGATGTAGGTTAGAGATACTTCAAATAGCAATTTCAGTAAATGGCTTGAGTTCAGGATCCCTGAAGGATCTTTTGCTCCCATATCAGCCTTCTGAGTTTGTGCTAGTGGATACAGGGGATGTGGTTCTAGGCTCTGGAATATCCTTCCTCTGAAGCAGCTATTTTTAACCCATGTGCTGTGAAAGGGCCACAGTTGTGCCAATGGGAGTTTGGAGCAGAGTGGTTGAAAATTGCTCTTCTAGGTTCTGTAGCTCTTTTTCTAGGGCAATTTTCTGTAGTAATGAATTGTCTCTCCATCTTCCTCCACAGGCAGAATTAAAATAATGTGTAGCTCCAGGCAGTTGCCCTAGAAATAGAGCCGCAACACCCAGGTTAGTCTGAACACAGGAAGTGACATCACAAGAGGCAAAGACCATAGAGAAGACCATAGAGTCAGTATGCCATGAAAAGAAAAGAAAAAGACATTGAAACTTGCTGCTCTACCAGAACCCCTCCACAGATTGCCCAGGCAGCTTGTTCTGTTGAGCTTTTTATGAGTCACAGCAATTTTTCCCCCTTTCCCCTTGACAGTTCTATTATTCTGACTCTGTTTTATTGCTGGTTTTAAGATTTAAAATTGCGTTTTTTTGAATGCCTGACATTTTGCACCTTCTGTGTACTGTTTTGGGGAGTAGACTTAGACTGAACAGTGGCAACTGCTGATCAACATCCCACAGAAGTGACGGGCGTCAGAAGAGTTTTCAGAGGTCGCAAGTCAAAATGCTGCAACTCTGTGCTCGAGATGTGACACAATGAGATCAAACTGAACCAGGCAGCGGGAGATGCCAGACTGGATCTCCTGTAGTGGTTTGTTTGTTTGTTTTAATGATAAGTACAGCCAGTGGTGTCATCTAAATGATTTAAGAACAACAACTCACTTTTGATTGGCACGTGTCAGGACCCGCCCACCAGAAGTGACATCATAAGCCGGAAGTGATGTCATGGCAGGAAGTGACATGAAAAAGCCCTTTTTGAGGCCTCAGACGATTTTAAACTGACCCAACAGTTGCAACAGTATTCCACAGCACCCCCAGAACATGTTAAGGAGGACTGGCATCATGTTAAAGTGACCCAACAGTTCCAAAAGTGTTCGAGAGCAACCCCTGAGCAGCTCATTTTTCAGTGGCAAGGCAAGGCAAGGGCTGGCCTGGCTTGGGAAGGCAAGGCAAGTTTTAAAAAGCCACCAGCTCATTTCAGCAATTCCAAAATCTTTTGGAGACAAATTCCAAAATCCCCCCCCCCCAGGAACTGCTGCGCCTTCTCGGGAGAGGGAGCCCCAGGCAGCCTACCTGCTCACGCTGCTGCTACCATCGGTCTCCCTCGCTTCGCTCCGCTCCGCTCTGCTCCGCTCGCTGCCAGGCAACTCAAACGTGCAAGAAATTCAAACGTTGCAGGGGGCGGAGCGGAGCGCCAATGGAGTTGATGAGTGGGTGGGCGAATGGGCGGGACCAGCCATAATCCTAGGAACGGGTACTCACGTACCCCCATGTGCCCCCTACATGACATCACTGAATACAGCCATGGGGGGAAGCAAGTTTAACCCCCTTTCTTTACACCATTGTTTGGACTGAAAACACCTCCAGCTGCTGTCAGCCATTCAGGGTAACACATCTTCATTCTCAAATGATAAAAACTCCTATACTGTCGCATAGCTAAAGGGATGTGATAAGTACTGCAGTGTTGATAAGTGTTTTCATGTACCACGTAGGCAGCCCCTCCCACCTGCCATCTTAGCCATTCTGGGAGGGGCTGCATACATGGCCCATTGAGGCACCTGCAGTATTTACCGTGCTGCTCCCTGTAGCTAAGCTGCACAAGTCTTGGATGACCAGCTTCTGTCATATGACCCAGCTTGTCTCAAGCTCTTCGGCAGAAGGCACAATCCTGAGAGTGCCCTTGGGCCGATGCAAGCTGCTTGTGTCATGGCTTCTTTTTCACTATTATTGGACACACCCAAAGTTCCCGGGACATCCCCCTGCAGTAGCCTCTGTACTTGAAAACACCCTTCTCCAACAGCCCCGTGCAAATTGGTACCCTGTTTCTTGTATAAAGTATTCAAACCTCCTACTGGGACTGGTATGAGCCTACTCATTGGGCAGCCAAACCTATCTGGTTTGAGAAGTGGGGCCAGGTGGGTTTCACTTGCCCAATCAGATCGTTCTATGACTTCATGAAACCTTAGGTCGTCTGTCATGAGCAAAACTGCTTGGCTGGCTCTTCCTTTGCTGGAACAGAGCTGATCTGGCAATCTTGTTGGACATAGGGGTTGTACACCTGTATTTCAGGTGTATTAAACACACCTGTATTTACAATATCTTCAAATAGCTGCCTGTATTGATACAGGGACGTGGTGGTGCTTTGGGTTAAACCGCTGCTGCTGGGCTTTCCGACCGGAAGGTTGGGAGTTAAAGACTGTGCGACGGAATGAGCTCCCGTTGCTTGTCCCAGCTCCTGCCAACTTAGCAGTTCGAAAGCACCTAAAAATGCAAGTAGATAAATAGGGACCACTTTGGTGGGAAGCGAACAGTGTTCCGTGCACTACGGCGTAGAGTCATGCCAGCCACATGACCACGGAAGCTTGTCCTCGGACAAACGCCAGCTCTTCGGCTTAGAAACAGAGATAAGCACTGCCCCCTACAGTCGGTCACGACTAGACCATTCAGTCGTGGGGAAACCTTTATTTTTATTGATACAAATGAAAAGTCAAATAACCCTCAACTGCTTGTGGTTTAACAAAGAACTCAAATGCAATCCAGTGATTTGTGACTACAATTGGTTTGTTTTCTATCAGAAGAAAAACCCCTAGCCAACTAAAACTCAATATGGATGGACTCAGAATTCATGGTATACAATTCTTTCTCTCTCTCTCTCTCTCTCTCTCTCTCTCTCTCTCTCTCTCTCTCTCT